>APFE030106333.1:108448-139540 GCA_000404065.3 Pinus taeda | reverse complement strand
GTTATCCTAGATAATAAGATTATATTTAGTATTAAATCAAAACCAGACTTAAATCTTATTATATTACCCTAGTATCGAAATTGAACTCATAATCAAAAGTTACCAATGTGGAGAGCACTCAATATATTACTTCATGCAAAATTTAGTCATGTTAACGTGGACATCTTTGACATATCAATCACTTATGAGTATAATTATTAATGGTTTAAATATATTGGATTGTAGATTTACATATATAAAGGATAATTTAGAATTTACGCGAAATAGATGTAGAGGACTAAAAGGGGTAAGTCTTATGAATGACCTGAATTCTTGATATTTTGAAAATATATTAATTGGTAAATATAATTGTAATAAATGAAATTCAATAATATAAACCAAAAAAAAATATAGATGCGTGTCTTAATTTACATAATTAAGAAGTAAAGAGAGGGTTTCTATATATATGGTATCAGAGTTTACTTTCCGCATTAGAACCATGAAACTATCATAAAATTTGCAAAAATTGTTTAGTATATGATGGATTAATGTGAATTTGATTATTATTTTAATCGGTCATATGTACAAAATAGGAAGAGAGGGTTAGATTTGCAAGAGTACATGTGATGGTGCCTCTTTCCTCATAGCTCACACTTACATCTCCTCCTAGAGATGAAGAGCATATGTTAGAATATGAATGAATTCCTACAGGAGAAGAGATGAACCTGATGTGATATTTTTAGCAAATTTCAGATGCCTTGATAAATTGTTTGGAGTAGGAGTAGGAAGGAACACCAACGCATGTGGAAGGGTCTCAAAACCTAACCAACAACCATATGTATCAAGATCTAGAGAAAGTGATATTTTCATAATTTTGGGGGTCTATTAATGATCAAGTAGTTGAAGCATGGCTAGAAAATATGGCCATGTGACTATCTTTAAGGAACTACACCTCAAAACATGAAGTAATAATGGGTTTGTTTCAGCTAAAGGGAAATTAATTGCTATGGTGGAAGACACTTCTACCACAATTGGGCATGAACATTTTGGAAGAATCAAGGGAGTTGTTTGAAAACAAGTTTAGGGAACATTGTTTGTTTGAGTAGTTAATAGAAACGAAATTGAATAAGTTCAATGCCATAAGACAGGGAGGCAAATTTGTACCAAAATATGAGGCTATATTTATGGAGTTACTCAAATATGCCCTACACTTCAGCACAAAAAAATTAAGGGTAAACAAATTTGTGTATGGTCTGAACTACAATGGTTTGAAAAAGGTGAGGAATCTAATGCCTCACACATTGCATGAGGTGGTTCAGTGACCCATTATTGCTAAGAAGAAAATCCTTAGCAATAGTCAAAGTAGTGTTAGAAATTAATTAACGAAGCAATAAATACACAAAATATTGCGGAAACACAAATACATAAATGCATAGAACAAGAGAGAGATATATATGCGTGGCTTACATAATTTGGGCTATGTCCACGAAGAAACAACTAGTCCTTCCTTTTATATTATCCAACAGAATAAAGAGATACAACCTACAACAAATCCATTGTAATTTCATCTTTGCTCTCACACAGTATCCTCTCTCTTTCTCACTTAGAATAATAATACACATCCGCAATACAATTCCATCATATAGACTAAGGGGTTTCCGTCTAGGGGAAAAAAACTCTATATTAAACATAAATTCTACTATCAAATCATTCGCCTAATGAATGGCCCAGATTTCCTATGAAATTACAATATCTTACGAGGCAATTTTTCATCTATTTTTAGCTTCAGGGGCACTTCCCACAAACCCTTGCAGAGCGGGGGGCTCTAAACATTTAGTACACCCCCTTGGATCCCCAAGGAAGCAATACTGGTGGGAGAAAACCCCCCACACCCCCCGTCGATGATTAGGATCCAAACACTGCTGAACTAAGACCTCTGAATCATGAAGATAATCAAGCTCCACATCCAACAATCTACCACTTGTAGACTACTTATATCAACTCCATCAGTGCTTCACTTGCTGGACAATGCTTCCACTTTGGACCTGGTTGTTTCTCATCTTCATCATCATTCTTGAAGGCCAATTTAAACTAAGCAACAACTCAATTTCTGCCTAGTCACAACCTTTGTCAACATATCTGCAGGATTCTAGCTAGTTTGTATCTTTTCCAGCTTCAACTGTCCATCATCCAAAATTGACCATATGAAATCATACCTGAGTTGTATGTGTTTAGTCTTATAATGAAAGGTTGAATTATTTACAAGATGAATGGCACTCTGGATTTCACTATATAACCTTGTCATCTCCTGCTTCTTTCCTAAATCATCCATAAACCTTTATAAGCAAATCACTTCTTTACTAGCCTCTGTAGTAGAAACATAATTTGCTTCCATTGTTGAAAGTGAAACAATATTTTTCAATTTTGAAACCCAACTAACAATTGTTCCACCTACAGTAAACACATACCCTATGATGTTCCTCATGTTATCTCTGTCACTTGCCATATTTGCATCAACATATCCTTGTAGAGAAATGTTTGAACCTCAAAAACATAATGCTTGATTTATGGCACCTCTCAAATACCTGAGAATCCACTTCACTGTCATCCAATGCAATTTTCCCGGATTGTTCATATTATAACAACCTTCTTGAAAATTTCATGTAATAAAATTTAATAAAAGGAAAAATAATAACCACGGTTGATGGGACACTTATTCCAAGCTGAATGTTGGGCGAGACATCCTAGTGTGGGTGCTCATTTGGTTATTAATGGCTAAGGAAATTGGCAAAGGCAATGGCAAAGGCTCTAGAAGGGCAAAATGACATTTTTGGCACATTTATTTATGAAAATAATGAAATTAGGAGAAAAGGGAGGTGAAAGGTCACAGGTTTCATGTGAGGAGGGAAATGAAGGAAAATAATGAAAATGGAGAAAATAAAGGCCTTATTCATAAAAAGGCTTCTTAGGATCAGTTGGTAACATTTTGTTAGTTCAGTTTGGGAGCTCTCTCTCTCTCGTATCATGGAGACTTGAGGATTATCTTGGAGCACTCCTGGAGGGTGTGGCATACATGGATTTTTGGAGCAAGAAGGAAAGGGAAGAGAAGGAAAGCGCAAGAGGACATCAGGATCAACAACTAAAGTGGGATTTGCTTGCAGGTGCCGAGTTGAACATATGCTTTCCTCACTAGTTTTGGCATGCATGGCATATGCATGTGGATTTTTCGTAATGATCTATCACTGGCATGGAGGATTACCTGGATTGGCAGTGGATTGCCTAGCCTTTCCATTTCCTGGATAGTCAGGGAGATTGAGAGTTTATTTCATTGTTTTGTTTTGGTTGGTTCTCATGTTTCCTTAGCTGGGGTTGAGTTATTAGTCCTAAAGCCTTGGTTGGACAAATGTTCTGGAGCCCTATAATAGCTTTGGTTGAGTTACTAGTCCCGTAGCCTTGGTTGGAAAAATGCTCTAGAGCCCTTGGTGGGTTGAGTTACTAATCATGGAGCCTTGGTTGGACAAATTCTATGGAGCCTAGTAAAAGTTGTGGGTTGAGTTACTAGTCTTGGAGCCTTGGTTGGACAAACACTATGGAGCCCTAGAAGGCTTGGATAGAGACCAATTTGATGATGGTTTTGTAATGTCTGACCGTGAGGTGGAATCATTGTTTTATTGGTTGAGTTGAATGGCCTCTAGAAGCCCTGAATAGTTTTGGATTAATGTGTTCTATGAGATCCCACATTCATGGTTGGAATATGGCACAGGGGTGAATGGTTGAAGATAGATTTGACTCAACCATTCTATGGTTGGGTGGAACATGGAAGTCCCATCTTGGGTTTGAATTTTGCTTCATCAATATGAAGTTATTTCTCCTTGTATTTCTATGAGTATTATATTGGATTATATGTGGTTTATATGGCTATGATTTCATTGGTATTTTTAATGCTATTATGTTGGTTATGTATGTGTTTTATGACAATATCTATGTATTTCTCTCATCATGTTTTTACTTGTAAATGAATGAATAATGTATCTATGACCTAATGGATGAAATGGAAGTTGATGTGTTGAGGCATCAATGCTACTTAGCAATTCTCAGTTAAGTATGAGATCCCTATGCTCATATATGTTATTTACACCTGTAGAGTACATATTCATGATATGTTTGGTGAAATGCCTATCATGGCTAGTAGGGGTCTAGTCAAGTTCTAATTCAAGTGATTGCATTTATACTGTCATTTCCTTGTTATTTTACTGTTTTGAATATATGATTCAATTCTGGGCAATGACCTGGGCTTTGGGCTTGAAAAAATGGCTCAAATCCTGGGGACACTAACATAACACTAACAAAAAGAGTCCCTAGATGTTGGCTTGCAAGCCTGTGAGAGCATCCAAGGGTCCCTGGATGCAATATGCCCATAGAATGAGAGCGTCCAAAGGTCAAGTTGTCCAAAAGCTCAATGTGACCCAAGGGCTAGTTGTAAAAAAAGTTGGATTGGTTCCTGAGGATCCTAATGACAATGTTGAATGTTTGCATGGTGTGTTTCCATCGATTCCACTTCCTTAACTTGACTTAGGAGGTCGAATCATATCATAGTGGCCTCTCATCACATGTTTACCTTGGCTGACCAGTTGCTTGGGTAGATGTGGGAGGGGGTGTTACAAAGTGGTATCAGAGCATCGTTCACCCTTCAAACTAGATG
Source organism: Pinus taeda (assembly GCA_000404065.3). Classification (NCBI taxonomy): domain Eukaryota; kingdom Viridiplantae; phylum Streptophyta; class Pinopsida; order Pinales; family Pinaceae; genus Pinus; species Pinus taeda. The sequence goes on along the minus strand of APFE030106333.1, from coordinate 134,859 downwards.
GGCTTTGTGTTGGTCATGCATGCATGTCAGTTTCATGTGTGTCTCTTACACTTGCATTCCATGTGCTTGTTGCATTTGCATGATGTTGATAATGGTTGTAGCGATGTCGTCATGTGGAACTTGATGTTGATATTTCGAAGTGCATCATCATGAGTGTATGACTAGTTACATGTTGTTATATGTCACTTACATGTTTTTATATGTCACTTTGTTGCATTGTTGTATGTTTATTTGCATTCTTGTATGTTTGGTTACATGTATCATTCTTGTAGGTTTGGTTTCAAGTATCATTCGTTGATGATTTATTACATGTGTTTATGCATGTGTGTGGTTGGTTACACATTGCTTATGCATGTTAATGTTTGCATGTGGTCAAGTGTGCAGTGATGTAATGGTTGTTTTCATGCATGAGGTCATGGTGTGTGTTGTTGTTAAGGTCATGCATTGATGATTGGACCCTAGCTAGAATGATGGTTGCATGGTTATATGCTTATGTTTTATGTTTCTATATGTTGTTATGATTATGTTATACATGTATCACTCTAATTTGTTGATATTGCAGACAAGGTATCCTCCCCGATCTATACTAAGGTATGTTGGTTTATTGTGATTTGGTTTAGATGACATGATATACCTTGCAAGAAGAAATATAAAATGGCTAGCAAGGTGGTAGAATACAAATACTCTCCCTATGAATCAGAAGAGAAGTATGGTGTTGGGAGCTCTTCCAATTTGTTAGATACGCTGAGAATCTTAGAGGAAGAAATAAGGAGTTGTAAGCCAGACAATGACATAATCATGCAGGCACAAGAGAAGCTAACAGAGGTAAATGCAGTGATACTTCACAGTCTGTCAGATTTGCAGTGACAGGGACCACTTCAGATCAACCATGAGCAGGAGGACAAAACTAATGGGGCATATGCTGGTAGGTCCCATGGTGGTCACAAGTCAGATAGTTATGACATGGTCAAAGATGGAAGATTGTTGGACACTCTAGATAGGAGGAGAGATAGACAAAGGTACCATTCTAGTTCTGGTTATGATAGGCATGATGATCAATATAGTTACCATCCTTACAGGAGGAGTGATAGGGGATACTTTCCAGGTGAGTTTAAGAAAGAAAAACCACCTACTTTTGATGGAGACATAAAGAAATCGTAGGATGTAGAGGCATGGTTACTTGGCATGAATAAGTTCTTCAAGTTCCATGATTATTCAAAGAACATGAAATCCAGAGTGGCTACACTTAGTCTCAAAGGTAAAGAAAATATTTGGTGGGAAGATGTGAAGAATGTTAGAGGTATGCATGAGGAAGATTTGACTTGGAGTGAGTATGAGTGGCTATTAAAGAAGAATTATTTGTCAGAGAGATACTTTGATGATAGGGCAAAATAGTTCTATGAGCTAAATATGGGGTCTATGACAGATGATGAGTACACTAGCTTGTTCTTGGAGCTCTTGAGGTAAGTACCTTACCTTAAGGAGGTGGAGGCCAAGATTCAGAGATTCACTAGTGGGCTACCAATGGAATTCAAAGATAGGATTGAGTTTGATGAGCCTAGATCATTGGAGGAGACCATCCAAAAACTAAAGCATTTCTATGAACAATCGAAGCACAAGTCTGAGATTAAACCAGGTTGGAAAGGTAATGGGAAGAATAAAGGAAAATTGGACAAGAAGCAAGTAATACCATAGGATTTAGGTAATAACGATAATGTTTCACCATCTAAGAATTTTAATGCATTAGATAGAGGATAGATCTAAGGAGCAAAATAAGGAGCCTGTGTGGTGTTGGGCTTGTGGAGGAGATCATCACATGAAGGATTCTCCACATTATCAGGGGGGTAGGCCTCATATATACAATGCATAAAATGAACAGACTGTTGGGGATGTTGGTCAGAGTGTTCCTTGTATTTATGCAACCATGGATATCAAACAGGAAGACCATTAGGCATCTATCATTGAGATGGACGATAAACTTTATCATCAAGTTATTTCTATTTTGATTGACCCTAGATCTAATTATAGATATGTTAGTCCTGACTTGGTCAATACATGTGATTTGAGTAAGGAATTACATGTATAATCTTGGTTAGTGAAACTGGCTACATGTAGAAAGAAGCAAGTTCATCATTGGGTAAAATCTTGTGCATTTGATTTGAATGGTATGCCTACCACATCACATTTGAACATATTACCATTGGGATCATACATAATGTTTTTAGGCATGGCTTGGTTTTATCTTCATAGAACCAAGGTGGATTGTTATAACAAAGCTATTGAGTGCTTGGATGAAAATGGGGAACCAAGAGTCTTGCAAGGAAAGAAGAAAGCCACATTAGTTAGGATGATGACAATTATGCAAGAAAAGTGCAGTCATAGAAAAGGGTGTGTGTTATTTTGTGATCCACATGTATAATGACAAGGGTAAGGAAGTTGAGGATGCAGATGTTTTGAGCAGGTACCCTATGCTATAGCAGTTCAAGGATGTATTTCTTGAGGACATTACAGAGTTGCCACCTCACAGAGAGGTAGAATTTTCTATTGAGTTGGTGCTAGGGGAAACTCCGACATCAAAAGAACCTTATTGGATGAGCACACCTAAGTTGGTGGAGTTCAAGCTACAATTGAAGGAAATGTTGGACAAGGGATAGAATATACCAAGTCTATAACCATGGGGCACATCAATATTGTTTGTGAAGAATAAATATGGTACTCTTAGATTATGCATTGACCATAGGCAGTTGAAAAAAGTGACCATCAAGAACAGGTATCCGTTACCAAGGATTGATGACTTGTCCAATCAGCTGAAGGGAGAAGTAGTGCTCTTGAAGATTGATATAAGATCTAGATATCATCATGTACACATCAAAGAGGAAGACATTTAAAAGACAACTTTTCAGACCAGGTATGGCCATTATGAGTTTGTTGTAGTTCCATTTGCTTAATTAATTCTCCAACTACATTTATGTGCTTGATGAATAATGTGTTGCATCCATATTTGGATAAGTTTGTTATTGTGTTCATTGATGACATAATGGTATATTCTAAAAATGAGGAGGAGGATGTCAAGAATTTAGCAGCAGTGTTGAGGTTGTTGAAAGAACACCACTTGTATGCTAAGCTTAGCAAGTGCATGTAGAGTTCCATAACCGTTTTGTTTTGACACCCTTTTTCCACCATTTTTCTCTTTTTTATCATCACTATCAACTCAATAAAGGTAGTAAATCATAGATTTTGATAAGGTAACAAATCTTACATGTATTATTTTTCATATGCGTTAATGTTCCTTATTGTTATATTAAAGAGTGCATTAGCTACGGAATTAACATGATTTTGCAACCATTTTATAAATTTTCAACTACCTCCTTGGTTCGCGAGGTTCTGGTGTGCTAATGAAGAAACCAAGCATATGGGTAGTAGAGGATTGCACCCCTCATGGATCTCCTCCTATTCACTCAAACCAATTCACCGAAGGAATCACATAGTGGCGCAGTCAAAGACACATGTGAACATGTAGTAGAAAAAGTCTGCGTGCAACACGTTTTCTCAATTTTCTTTCCAAATAGAAAATCGACGAAATAATGCTTTTCCTATCTAGTTTCATATTTGAATTAGGATTGAACAACATACCTGTACGCACAGAAGTCTCAACTGATTGAGCACATCCTCTGTAAACGATATTAGGGGAGGAAGTATTAGATAATTGCTGAAGAAATTGTGAACCAAACTTTAGTTCTTGTATTAATTTGAATTTTCCTTTCTGATTTGATGCATATGTGATTGTGAATCATACCTAATGGATGCAGAGGACCCCTGTAGACAGTAAAGGTTTTTAGTTTATTTTCATTTCATTGTTTTATGATTGTTTTCATTCAATTTCTTTGTGTTATCAATGCATTCTAGTTTAATTACTTCATTGTTCTCATTATTTTGTATAACTCAGATTATCTTCTTTACCATCTCGTATTCATTATGCTTGCAGTCATTTAATAGTTTAGTCCTTCAATGTTTTTTGCTTTATTACAGATAGTATTTCCATGCTTTGTAGAATCAAAATTTATATCACTATGTAGTTTGTAATTAGATATTTCTTTCATGCTCTTTAAGATCATAATTTGTATATAAATTTCATAGGCAAGTTTTAGTTTGAATTCCAATACTCTGTTTCATAAGCAACAAGGTGTTTATATAGATTCATAATTTTAGGTTGAACAACTTAAGATATTTTTGAATGATACTCAACTTGATATGATTTCATAGATTAATCTAACAATAGCTTAACTTCCATTTATTCTAACAGTAGCTTAACTTCCATTTATTCTAACAACAACTTAACTTCCCTATATTAATTTGTAGAAATCTAACTCTAATAAAAAATATAGAAAACAATGAAAATCTAAAAATAAATATAACCACCATCTTACTAAACGAAAGAATAGGCTTCTAAAATATATAGTGCACCTGCACTTCATAAGTTTACCAAATTCGGTCGATAATTTATTCTTGCAATTTAAGAACATTAAATTGACTAAACAGTTCATTTTGTTTCATACGAAGGTACACTCCTTGGGGCATGTTGTCTCCAAGGAGGGCATTGCAGTAGATCCAGCGAAGATAAGGGCCATCATGGAGTGGGTAGCTTCTAAGAATGTGGATGAGGTGAGATATTTTATGAGGTTGGCAGGCTATTATAGGAGGTTCATCAGGAACTTCTTATACTTTGTTTATCCTATAATTTCATTGCAGAGGAAAGGCAAGAAGTTCGAATGGATAAAGGAGTGTTAGGCTAGTTTTGAGCAGCTTAAGCAGTTGTTGAAACATGCACTAGTATTAAAGATTGCATATTCAGAAAAAGAATTCATAGTGTACATAGATGCTTGCAAGAAAGGGCCTGGTGGAGTCCTTATGCGGGATGGATAGGTGGTATGCTATGAGTGGCGAAAATTGAATGAGCACAAGCATAACTTTCTCACGCGTGATCTTGAGTTGGCAATGATTATACATGCATTAAATATGTGGAGACACTATCTTATGGGCATGACATTTACATTTATGACTTATCACAGTGGTTTGCAGTACCTATTTGACCAACCAAATCTGAATTGTAGGTAGGCTCGGTGGTTGGCTATGATCAGTGAGTTCGATTTTGAGATCAGGTACATCAAACAAAAATAGAACAGGGTGTAATATTATCCTAGCAGATGGATAAAGGTAAATCACTTAGTAGCTATGATATCCTATGGGATATACTTACAAAATAGGATCTTGCAAGTAGGCCAGCATGATGTCAGATACATGGAGATTATGTACAGGTTGCAGCAGAGTACAAGTACAAGTACAGGTGGTAGTATAGATACAGCTACATGAAAAAGTATAGGTATAGGTACAGGTGCACAAGATGTGGAATATTTCCTTACAGTAGATGGATTGGTCAGATTTAGAGACATGATATATGTGCCAGAAAGTAGTGAGCTCAAGAAGGTGATATTGAGAGAGTTTCATGCAAAACCATATTCAGGTCACCCAGGTTATTAGAAGATACTTACCCTAGCAAAGATAATTTATTATTGGCTGAAACTGAAGAGGGATGTAGCAGAATTTGTGGCTAGGTATTTTGATTGTTAGCATGTGAAGACAGAGTGTAAACATCTAGATGTACTTCTATAGTTGATTGCAATTCTAGAGTGGAAATGGGAGGTATTTTCCATGGACATCATCAGATGTTTTCCGAGGATAGCGAGATAGCATGAATCCATCATTGTTGTTGTGAACACGTTAACAAAGGTTGCACACTTCATTCCAATGAAGTCTACACTCTCATCTAGTGATGTAGCACATGTATTCATCATAGGTGTGGTTATATTACGTGGTGTTACGAAGAACATTGTATCGGACAGGGATGTGAAGTTCACTTAGAAGTTTTGGAAGGAGTTATTTGTCAGTTTGGGAACAAATTTGTCCTTTAGTACAACTTATCATCCGCAAACAGATGGACAAATAGAGAGGGTCAATAGGATATTGGAGGGCATGTTGAGGATGTATGTGATGCATCAACAATGAAAGTCGGAAGAGTTTCTTCCACTGGTTTAGTTCGCTTACAACAATGGGTATCAATAATATTTGAAGATGAGTCTATTTGAGGCACTATATGGGTAGAGTTGCAATACTCCTATTAATTGGAGTGATCTAGTTAATAGGGTGTTGATTGGACAAAACACGTTGGCAGACATGGAACATGAGATTCAAGTTATAAAGAAGAATCTAAAGGCAACACATAATAGGTAGAAGAGCTATTTAGATTAGAACAATTTGTTCAAGGAGTTCTAGGTTGGGGAACAAATGCACTTTCATATCAAACTGAAGAAGAGCTCCTTCTAGATTGGATCACATGCCAAGCTAGCACCACAATTTTTGAGGACCCTTCAATATCATTGAGAGGATTGGGCTAGTAGCCTATCGACTTGCACTGCCTCCAACAGTGAAAGTCCATGATGTTTTCCATGTGTCATTTCTTAAGAAGTATGTTAGATATTATGATAATGTGATTGACTGGTCTGTATTACAGGTAGAACTAGATGGACAATTCCAGTCAGAGCCTCAATGTATATTACAGAAAAAGGTGCTCATGCTCCAGAACTAAGCAATCGAGCAAGTTAAAGTGCAATGGAAGCACTTTGGGCCTGATGAAACTACATTGGAGATGGCAGATCAAATGCAGGCTATGTTTTCTTCCTTGTTTGCCAGTTCAGGCAAAGTAGTTTTGGCATGGTGTTTTGGTATGGTGTTTTGGTATATGTCGTGGTATATGTTTTGGTATATGTTTGGTGATATTGGTATATGTACTTATGTATATGGATGTAAATACCACCATGAGCTTTGTTATAAACCTCGAATAAGCAGTATGGGTGTCATGTCATTATGATGTTATGTTTGTTATGTTTTCATGTTGGTTTGCTTCTCAGCAAATTGATCATTGTAAATAATGCAACGAGCTAAGTTATAAATATCAATTGGAATATTTTTTCTTACGATAATTTTATGGTTATAGGTGTTGTTGAAAATTGAGGATGTTGTTCCCCCAAGGGGGAGGGATTTTTAATAACCCTGGTGAAAATTCCATGTAATAAAAGTTAATAAAAGGAAAAATAATAACCACGGTTGATGGGACACTTATTCTGAGACATCCTAGTGTGGGTATTCATTTGTTTATTAATGGCTAAGTAAATTGGCAAGGGCAATGGCTAAGACTTTGGAAATGAAAAATGGAATTTTTAACAATTTATTTATGAAAATAATGGAAATTAGGAGAAAAGGAAGGTGGAAGGTCATGGGTTGCATGTGAGGAGGAAAATGAAGGAAAATAATGGAAAATGGAGAAAATAGAGGCCCCATTTATAAAAATGCTCCTGAGGATCAATTGGTAACCTTTTGTGAGCTTAGATTTGGGGCTCTTTCATTATTCTCTCTCTCTCATATATTTGGAGACTTGGAGTTTTCTTGGAGCACTCTTGGAGGGTGTGGCATACTTGGATTTTTGGAGAAAGAAGGCAAGGGAAGAGTAGGAAATCACAAGAGGACATTAGGATTATAAATAACAACATGATTTACTTGCAGGTACCAAGTTTCATGTATGTTTTCCTCACTATTTTTGGCATGGATGGCATATGCATGTGGATTTTTGGGCATGATCTGTCACTGGCATGATGGATTGCCTAGATTGGCAGTGGATTTCCTAGCTTTGCCATTTCTTATATAGCCATGGATATTATGGGTTTATTTTCATTGTTTTGTTTTGGTTGGTTCTCATGTTTCCTTAGTGTGGGTTAAGTTTTTAGTCTTAGAGCCTTGGTTGGAAAAATGCTCTGGAGCCCTGTAACAGTTTGGGTTAAGCTACGAGTCTCGTACCCTTGGTTGGATAAATGCTCTGGAGCCCTTCGTGGATTGAACTACTAGTCCTGGAGCCTTCGTTGGACAAACTCTCTCGAGCGAGGTAAAATTTGTGGGTTGAGTTACTAGTCTTGGATCCTTGGTTGTACAAATTCTCTAGAGCCCTGGAAGGCTTTGAGAGAGACCAATATGATGATGGTTCTGTGATGTCTGACTGTGTGGTGGAATCACGATTTGATGCATTGAGGTTAATGGCCTAGGGATGCCCTAGATGATTTTGGATTGATGTCTTCTATGAGATCCATCATTCATGCTTGGAATATGGCACAGGGGTGAATGGATGAAGAGAGATTTGGCTCAGCCATTCTATGGTGCGGTGGAACGTGGAAGTCCCATCACAGGTTTGGATTTTGCTTCACCAATATAAGGTTATTTCTCCTTTTATTTCTATGTGTATTATATTGGATTATATGTGGTTTATATGGCTATGATTTCATTGGTATTTCTATTGTTATTATGCTAGTTATGTATGTGTTTTATGATAGTAGCTATGTATGGCTCTCATCATGTTTTTACTTGTAAATGAATGAACAATGTATCTATGACCTAATGGATGAAATGAAGTTGTTGTGTTGAGGCATCAATGCTACTTACCAATTCTCATCTAAGTATGAGACCCCTATGCTTAGATCTGTTATTTACACCTATAGATTACATATTCATGATATGTTTGACGAAATTCATATCATGGTTAGTAGGGGTCGAGTCAAGGTATCATTCAAGTGGTTGAACTTATACTGTGATTTCCTTGTTATTTTACTATTATGAAGATATGATTCTATTTTGGGCAGTGACCTTAGCTTCGAATATAAAAAAATGGCTTAAATCCCAGGGACACTGACACAACACTGGCAAAAAGAGTCCCTGGAAGATGGATTGTAGGCCTATGAGAGCATCCAAAGGTCCCTAGACGCTGAAATTCCCATAGCATGAGAGCATCCAGAGGTCAAGTTGTCTAAAAGCTCAGAGTGACCCATGGGTTGATTAACAAAAAGGTTGGATTGGTTCCTAAGGATCCTAATGCTGATGTTGAATATCTATATGGTGTGTTTCCATCCATTCCACTTCCTTAATGTGACTTAGGAGGTTGAAGCATATCATAGTGGCATCTCATCGCATGTTTACCCTGGCTGGCCAGTTGCTTGGGTAGATGTGGGAGGAGTGTGTTACACATATACCTGCTTATAACTCCTACTCCATGTGCAATATCATGTCTTGTGAAAACCATTTCATACATTAAGCTTCCAATAGATGATGTGTATGGAACTTTACACATATAATCCATCTCTTGGTGGGTCTTGGGACAGATCTCCTTGCTTAGTTTTGAAATTTGTAGCCAAAGGTGTACTCACTGGTTTTGCATTTTGCATATTAAATATTTCCAACACCTTTTCTATGTACTCACTCTGAGGCATTGTTAATTTGTGATTTTTCTTGTCTCTAGTTATTCTCATACCAAGGATTTGTTTTGCAGCACACAAATCCTTCATTTCAAATGAATTTGCCAATTTTCCTTAGAGCACATTTATTTCTTGCATGTTAGACCCTACAATAAGCATGTCATACATATGGTAGAAATATAGTATAGTTTCCACATTTTTCCTTTTAAAATAAACAAAATGGTGAGAGTAACATCTAGTATAGCCTTGTTTAGACATAAACCTATCAAATTTTAGATACCCTTTTGGCTGCTACATATATATTTCTTCCTCCAAATCCCCATGGATAAATGTTTTATATAAATCTAACTGCTCAATATGCAAATATTTTTTTGCCACTAGACTTAAAATCGATCTGATTGAAGTCATTTTAACAATAGGAGGAAAAATTTCATCAAAGTCTATACCTTTATTTTGTGCAAATCCCTTCACCACAAGTCTAGACTTATAAATTTGTTTACCTCCATCTTCTTCCTTCAACCTATAAACCCATTTATTCTACAATTCTTTCTTACCAAAAGGAAACTTGACTAAGCCCCAAGTCTTGTTCTGCATCAAGGAGTCCATCTCTTCTTCCATGGCTTGCTCCCACTTCTTCCTAGTTTCTACTTGCATTGCTTCTTCATATCTTTCCAATTCACCAGAATTAGTCAGTAATACATAATATAATGAAGGAGAGTATCATTCATGGGGTATTCTTATCCTGGTATATCTTCTAACAATAGTTTCAGGTGTTTGAGATGCATGTTGTAGTTGTGGTTGTTGTTGTTGTTGTTGTTGTGGCTGCTGATCATCCTGATTTTCAAGTACCTTTACTTTTTTTGTGATCTCATCAAGCATTGTGTATTCTTTGTTTTCCTTTTGTTGTTTCTTTTACTGCATCTGATCCTTATAAAATACATTTTCATTGAATATGACATCTCTGATCCTAATGATTTTGTGATTTTCATAATCATATAAGTGATAACCAAAATCATTTTCATAACCAATAAAGGTACATTTCTTTGATTTTGCCTCAAGATTTGTTCTATTTTCTTTATTGATGTGGACAAAGGCTTCACAACTAAAAGTCTTTAAAAATGGGTTGTTTACCTTTTTACCTATCCATGCCTCCCCTAGAATACCACCATCCAAGGAAATTGAAGGCCCTCTCTTTATTAGATAAACAACAATATCTACATCTTCTGCCAAAAATTGTAAGGGAAATCTTGCATGCCAAATCTCATGCACATTGCACACTCCATGATTGTCCTTTTCATCCTTTCTGACAAACCATTTTCCTGTGGTGCTCATGGAATTGTCTTCTCTCTGTGAATTCCATGCTCTAAACTTTAATTATCAAACTCTTTACTATAGTATTCACCTCCATTATCTAATATGAAACACTTCAACTTATTTCCTGACTCATTATCAACCAAATGTTTCCATTTCTTGAAAGTATCAAATACATCAAATTTATTTTTAATAAAGATATCCAAGTTTTCCTAGCTGCATCATCAATAAAAGTAACATAATAGCGATATCCATCGAGAGATGATACCTAAGAAGGTCCCCATACATCTGTATGCACAAGCTTTAATTTTTTTTTCTCTTATTTTCCTTCTCAAATCTAGTAAATCTAGCTCTCTTCTATTTTCCATAAACACAATTTTCACGAAAATCTAATTCGGCATGCTTTAGACCTAGCAACAAATTTCTTGAGTGAAGAATCTGCATCCCCTTCTCACTCATGTTCCCGAGCCTATGATTCCAGAGTGTTTTATATGCTCCTATGGAGGTTAAAGCATTAAGAGAATTATAAATACTATTTCATAAATACAATGTACTGACCTCTTCTCCTTTTGATATTACCAAGGCTCCTTTAGTGACCTTCCAGGTTTTGCTTGTAAAAGTAGTTACACATCCTTCACCTCCCAATTTCCCTGTTGAAATTAGTTTTTTCTTTAGATATGGAACATGCCTTACCTCCTTCAATAGCCATCGGTTTCCATTCTATTTCTTTATAAAAAACTTACCCGTTCCAATGATTTTACAAGGTTTATCATTACCCAGATGAACTTGTCCAAAATATCCTTGAACATAGTCATGGAAATGTTTCCTATCAGGTGTGCATGGAATGAGGCCCCTGATTCTATCACCCAGACATCAATAATATTCTTTAATGAAAGAATAAAAGAATATTGAAACACATCACTTGTCACATTCACTTCATGATTGTTCTTTTGTTGTCCATCTCCTTCTTTTCCCTTCCGATATTTACAGTATTTCTTCAAGTGTCCTTTCTTCCCACATTTCTAGCAGACTATCCCTGATCTAGAGTTGTATACGCCTCTCCTTGACTTACTATGATTTCATCGACTCCTTTATCTTTACATTTTTCTTCCCCTATTCTTTGTAGTCAAAGAATTACTTGATCTCTCACCAAAGATTTTTCGTCGCATTTCCTTGCTAAGAATGGCACCAACAACATCATCAAACTTTAAAGTACTAGATCCTAAGACAAAGTTACTAATGGTCATACCTAAACCATTCCAACTCTCTAGTAATTAACACAAAAACAGTAGAGCCCTAACTTCATCATCAAAATTTACCCCTACATAACTTAACTAATTGGTAACCGTATTAAACTCATTTAAGTGATCAGCAATAGATCCACCTTCTAACATCTTCATATTAAACAAATGCTTCATAAGAAATACCTTATTTGAGGATGAGGGTTTTTCATATGGTTTCATCAAGGCCCTAATTAGACATTTTTTTGTTGTTTCCTTTGAAATATTGAAGGCCATCGACACCGCTAAGCACAGTCGTATTATTCCTAATGCTTTTCTATTAAGAATCTCCCATTCTTTGTCTAACATACACGTTGACTTCTTTCTCTTTCTACTCAATGGTAGGTACAAATATTTTTGATACTGATATAATCCATTTGTATATTCCATAGCTGGTAGTTTTTTCCATCAAATTTCTCGACCCTAAACCTACCATCTTCTACCATTGCTCCCACTCGAACCAGGAACCCTTCTCTTGTATGATTTTATCAACCAAATAAATCTTCAGCTCTAATACTAGTTGTTAGAAATTAAGTAAAGGGGCAATGACATACAAAAAATATTATGGAAACACAAATATATAAATTCATAGAGGAAGAGAGACACATATATATGTGGTTCACCCAATTTTGGCTAAGTCTACGAAGAAACATCTAGTCCTTCTTTTATATGATCGAGAAAAATGAAGAGATACAACCTATAGTAAATCCACTATAATTTCCTCTTCTATTTTACATAGTCTCCTCTCCCTTTCTCACTCAAAATAATAACAGACATTTGTAATAAAACTCCCTCATATAAATCAAGGGGTTTTGTTCTAGGGAAAAAACCCTAAATTAAACATAACTTCTACCGTCATATCATTTGCCTACTGAACAACCAGAATTGACTACGAAATTATAATATTTCACAACGAATTTTTTCATCTATTTTTAGCTTTGGGGAAGCTTCCCCTAAACCCTCGCAAAGGGGGGGCTCCAAACATGCATTCTCCCCCCCTGAACACCCCCGGAATTATAGTGGGGGGGCAAGCCCCCCCACATCCTTTTTCGGGGATTGGGATCCAAATGAGACTAAAACAAGACCTCTGAATCAGGAAGATAATCTAGCTTCATGTCCAATAAGTAACCCACCAAGGCTTATAGGTTTAGGGACATTAATGGAAATAGGTACATCAATAGTGAAGGGACTAGTATATTCTAAAGGGATAGGAATACAAGATCAATATTTGACAACCAAAGGTGGTTAATAAGAAACCAAAGGCCACCATATTGACCATCGGTGCATTAGTCCCAATTTGTAGTACAATAATCTTGATAGACACAACAATTTCTTCAAGTGCAACAATTCTATATAGCATCTCAATATTACTTGATCCATCAGTATAGATCTTATTAGCAAAGTTGTAGACCTTCCTTCAATTTGACATGTAATGGGAGCCAAGCTCCAAAAACATAGTGTTGGACCTATGGAGGTACACACTATGAAAGAGATTGTCCTCACTTATAAGGGAGAGCTAACCAAACACAACAATGGGCTATAATTAGATATTTTGGCAAGGCCCATTGGATTCATGCAATTTTATGCTCTTTACCTGCGAGAAATCCAAAATACCAAAAATATGAAGAAATATAGCCTGGAACATAGAATTATCACATGAAATGAGAAAAAATGCGAAGTACTTTATTATTCAGAAATAGTTTCAATGTTCACTTGCCTCTTCGAGGGGGAAGCCTACAGTTGAGCAGAGCTCAATTACAATAAGACTTAATGATCTTTCCCTTACTAAATAAGACTATTTATAGCTAAATGACATCCAGAACCCTACCTACTAGTGGTCCCTTGCAGAACACAGGTTAACCACCTTATTTATTAACAATGTCCCATTTACAACTAACTACGATCCCTTTTCTCTAATGTGGTTCAACCACTTACAATAATTAATACAAGATTTATTGACTCTTTAACTAACTATGACTGTAACACAACCCATTGGGCATATTACATAAATAAATGGGTTAGGATTGGACCCTAACATGCCCTCACCCATCAAAAGTAGCCTTGTCCTCAAGGCTAAAGTTGCGGAAACTATTTAAGAATAGTGGTTGGTTCCCAGGTCGCATCTTCTAGAGAGCTGTATTTCCACTTGATGAGGATTTCCTTGATCTTGTAGTTGCAGAGATGTCTTTCATGAGTATCAAGGGCTTGTTCTGGTTAGATCTAAACTAAGCCTTCCTCATCCAATTCATGTACTAGACTTGTTTGAATTCTGCAATTGTTCCCCACCACTTTCTTGACGCATGATACATGGAAGACCGGATGGATTTTTGAAGTAGGTGGCAAGGGTAGTTTGTAGGAGATTGCTCCTATGCGCTGAAGTATCTGATAAGGTCCATAGAATTTTGGTGCTAGTTTCTGCCAACCCTTTTCTTTGAGATATGTTTTCTTATATGGTTGGAGTCACTGGAATACTTGATCTCCTTCTTAAAATCTGCACTTGAAACGATGTTATTATGCCTGTTTCTTCATTCTGTCCTGAGCTTGATGTAGATTATCTTTGAGATGAGTTATCATGGTAGCATGGTTCTAGAGGAGTTGATCAACTGCCTATACTTTGGAACATCCAAGGATATAAGAAATAAGTGAAGGTGGGAGTTGGTCATACACTACCACATATGGAGTCATCTTGGTGGCTTCATGATAGTTAGTATTATACCACCATTCAGCTAAAGGTAGCCATTGTACCCATTGATGCTGTTTTTTTGAAGTGAAGCACCTCAAATATGTATCCGAACATTTTTTTACTGCTTCTATTTGACCATCAATTTAGGGATGATAGGTGGTACTTAATTGGAGTTGTGTGCCTTGTAGCTTGAGAATTTCTTTACAAAATTTTCTAGTGAAAGTTGAATCATGATCAAACACAATGGAAGTTAGCATGCCATGTAGTTTGAAGATCTGGACCATGAAAACTTAAGCCACGAAAGTGGGGTTAAATGGGTGTGGTAGAGCATAAAAATGAGCATATTTAGAAATTATGTCCACAACCACCATGATGACTAATTTTTTTCCTAACTTCAGGAGACAAGTGATGAAATCCATGGAACCATCCATCTAGACATAGGCAGGGAATGGAAATGGTTGTAAGGTTCCTAGTATCTTGACTATTTCCCCTTTGTTGCATTGGCACACATCACATTCAGCTACAAAAGTAAGAATTTCATTTTTCATGCCAATCCAAAAGAAATAATGACATGGGCGATCATAAGTATTTTGAAAACCTGAATGTCCTACAATTGGAGATTAGTGTAGCTCGTCCAAGATGCAAGATTTGAGGGTGGATTCTAGTGATATAACTACTCAATTCTTGTAGCGAAGAACCTCATCCTTTCAAGTGTACTCGGCTGAGGAATTAGGATCTTCCCTTAAGTTATTAATGAGTTGGGAAAGAGAGGGGTGGGAGAATCATTCCTTGTGGGCCTCTTCAATCCAATATGGGATGGCTAGAGAGATTGATAGCAAGGTTCTCTCATCCTCAAATTGGCGTGATAAAGAATTAACCAATACATTATCACACCCTTTCTTGTAAATTATCTCATAATCATATCCCAACATTTTGGAAATGCATTTATTTTGTTGTGGCAACAATAGAGGATAGTCCAAAAAATATTTTAGGCTTTGATGGTCCATGTGGATTTGGAAACATCACCCCAACAAGTATGGACACCAGGTGTCTATTGCATGTAAGATGGCCAACATTTCTTTCTCATAACTTGATTGACCCAAATGTTTGCCACTGAGTTGTTGGCTAGTGAAGGCTAGTGGTCTACCTTCCTGCATTAATACAATGCCAATACTCGTACCAGAAGCATCACGTTCAATCAACAAAGGTTTGCTAAAGTTTGGTAGGGCCAATATGGGAGTGGAGAACATGGCCTGTTTGAGAGACAAGAAATCTTGTTGAGCTGCATCAGTCCAGAGAAATGATAATCTCTTAAGAAGATCAATGAGGGGTCTAGCAATTCGAAAATAATTGCAGACAAATTTGCGATAGTAGCCAATGAGACCCAAGAATCCCCTCAAACTCTTCAAGGTTTTTGGTTGGGGCCAATCTTGCATTGACTAAATCCTTTTTGAATCAACCATCACTCCTTCATGACCCACAATGTGTCCCAAATACTCGACTTCTTCCACACCAAAAGAGCACTTGGATAATTTGACAAATAATTTGTGATCGCAGAGTAGTTGCAATATTTGTTCTACATTTTGAAGATGTTTGTCCTAGGTTATGCTATAGATGAGAATGTCATCAAAGAATACCAGGACAAATTTTTGGAGATATGGTTTCAACAGGTGGTTCATGAGGCTTTGAAAAGTAGATGGAGCATTATAGAGACCAAATGGCATGACTAGGAATTCATAATGGCCTTCATGTGTTTGAAAGGCAGTCTTGGGAATGTCTACTTCCTTCATGTGGATTTGGTGATAGCCCGAGCAGATGTATAGCTTGGTAAAGAAGTGAGAACCATGTAGTTCATTAAGCAGATCATCAAAAACTGGAATAGGAAATTTTTCCTTGATAGTGAGCTTGTTGAGGGCCCAAAAGTTTGGGCACATGTGCCATTCTCCATCTTTATTTAGAACCACGACTAATGGATATGAATAATGATTCATGTTGGGACGAATAATAGTGGCTTCGAGGAGTTCCTTGACGATTTATCAAATTCATTATTTTGGGAAAAGGGATATTGATATGGGCAAACATTAGGCAGTTGGGTCCCAAGGACCAAACAGATGCTATGATCATGTTCACCCCTAGAGGTGGGGAGCTCCTTACGTTTTTCGAAGACTAGCTGGTGGCGATCTAATACCTGTTTCATCTCAGGATGAATATGAGGAGTACTGGACTCAATGGCTTGGATGGAATTATTGGGCAACTACTCCATGATGGCGCTTTTTTAAAAGATTCTCCATTTGATGTGAGTTGATGATTGTAGGAGCACCTGCCTAGAGTCCCCTTAATGTATGAATGTGGGAATTTTGCTTAAAGCTCATATATAAATCTATAAATCCATTGAGATAGGGCCCAATGTGCAAAGCCATTCAACACCTAGGAAAATGTCCCAGCCACCCATTTCAATAGAAAATATGTGGGTCTTTAGGTGGTAGTCTCCCATCTAAAGTTTAATATTTTCATAATGGCCTTCACATTTCATGGTCCCCCGATCAGTAATAAGGACTTGGAAATTAGATACCGCCCGCACAAAGCAATGAACAACTTCTATAGTTCTCTTATAGATAAAGTAATGAATGCTTCCATTATCAATCAATATCACTATTGGTCGATCTCTAATAAAGCCTCAGATTTTGAGAGTCTAAGGATAAGAAATTCCAACCAAGGCATGTAGTGAGATAACCTGCTCATCTGGAATAGCTGTGAGATCGTTGCCAATTTAGCTTTCCTCAACTTATTCCTTGGGAATATCAAGGGTAGGAGCTTCCTCTGATGAGTTGTTATCGATAGGATAATTTTGAAATAATTTTGGTTCCTTGCATTTATGTCCAGGGGAGTACTTGTCATCACAATAGTACAAAGTCCTTGTTTTCTTATTTCAACCATTTCTTCTAGTAACACCTTTTGAACCTTAAGTGTTTGGGTGGGGTCCTGAGCTTGGATGGGATGCACCTTGGTGAAAAAAAATGGAATATTTGACTGGTTATGTAAGGTGATTCCCACATCTAAGGCCCTACTACATGCATCCAATTAATTAGCTGGATGGTGCATCTAGACATGGGCTTGGATGGCTTCTTTTAGGCCACTGATGAAACACTCCAAGTAGAATTCATCTCCTAGACCGTTAGTTTGAATGACCCATTTCTCAAAGGTTGCAATGTAGTCCTTTACTGTACTTGTTTGCTGGAGCTTAGTGAGGTGACCCAAAAAAAGAGGTTCTCGGTCAAAGAGATCACATGTGGCTTTTGAGAACATGTTCCAAGTTTGTATCCATAGATAATATTTATTATGCCACTACCACCAATACCATCTCTCTTGGTCCAAGTAAAGGGCTCCCACATGTAGTTTAGTTTCATCTGTGCAAATATCATTAAGGGATAAATATTGTTCCATTTGTGCTACACATACTCTAGGGTTAGAGCCATCAAATTTGTATATGTCCAGTTTGGGTGTTTGGTGATTGAAATGGTGGTGATTTCCATGGAAGTGAATGTGATGGCTAGATTCTCCTTCTATGTGTGCACCAACACTAGGATCCTCCTGATGATACTTTATTATAAGGTATGTTAGTCGTGAGAGTTGTTTGGTAATATTTTCCATATTTCCCTAGAATTATTTGAACCTTTTTTCAAGGTGTTTGACCCTCTCAGAAGCCATAACTTGAGATATGGTACCTAACATTCACTACCCCGGTCAATTACTTAAGAGTAGTTTTCTTGAAAAGAGGGTGAGCTCAGGAGTCTAATGGTGTGGATCACTTGAAGTCATGTTGGAATTTTTTTTGGGACTCCCAGTAAATTAGGGGCTTACAAGTGAATGGTACCAATGCGATGAACTCAGCGTCCTGAATATTATGGGCTAAGTCTCTTGCAAGCATCTCGGGATGGTATCAAAAGATTTTTATTGTTTTAATACTCTGAAAGAAGTTTTACTTCTCACTGATCAATACTGTAGTGGTTGAAATCCAGAAAGCTTGATACTGCCCAATGTCTTGCAAAAATCGAGCTTGGACTATAGTAACAAAAACCCCCAAGGTCTTGGTCCTACGGAATGTGTTGTGGAAATCTGATCTACACTATGGCATCCAAAACCCTCACTCTAAAAACAATCTGATCTACACTGTGAAAACCCCAACCAATGAATCTGAGTTGTACAACGGTGGTCGAACCCCAAGTGCTAGATATGATCTGGAAGATAAGGTATAGGGCGATCTTCAGATAGCAGAGGGAACTATTGTCATAAAGGAGTTTCAGGTGCTACATATCGCAATATATGCAGGGGTCCAACAATAGTACTCGACCCAATCTTTCAGGGCACTAACTAAGGTGGATCGACTATACCCTTAGCTATACTACCCAACTACCCTATTGTATGCACGAGTAATCTCCACGAATGTTGTTCTCAATGTACTATAGTAGCCAGATGGTTGATGACTTATCTAGGGTTAGGTTTCAAGTGAGCCTAAGTGGCTTCCAATATACCCAAGTGTACATAGAAGTGCAATCTGTGTTCAGTTTTGTCTAATGCCCTACTACTGAAAGGGGTAACCACAGGGGTTACAAGGGAGTCCAACAAGTGTGAATACCTCTTGTAGTTCCTGCATGCATGCCTCCCCAAATCCAAAGGTTTATGCGCTCAACAAAAAATCTCGTGGTTTAAAGACACTGAAACACATCTCTAGCCTAAAAAATTCTGTGAAAGTTGGAGGTACAATTGACCCTAGAAAGTGCTCTAATACCACTTGTTATGCTCTTAACTTGTGAGAAATCCAGAGTAACAAAAATACAAAGAAATATAGCCCGAAACACAGAATTATCAGATGTAATGAGAAAAATTGCAAGGTATTTTATTATTCAGAAACAGGTTCAATTTTCAGTTGCCTCTTCAAGGGGGAAACCTCCAATAGAGTAGAGCCCAATTACAATAAGACTCAATGATCTTTCCCTTACTAAATAAGACTATTTATAGCTAAATGACATCCAAAACCCTAACTACTAGTGGTCCCTTCCATAACATGGGTTAACCACTTTATTTATTAATTATGGCCCATTTACAACAAACAATGATCCCTTTTTTCTAATGCAGTTCAACCACTTGGAATTATTAATACAAGCTTTATTGATTCTCTAACTAACTATGACTCTAACTCAGCCCATTGGGATTATTACGTAGATAAAGGGGTTAGGTTTGGACCGTAACATGCAATGGTGAAAAACCACCAAGATAAGCATCAATCCACTATTATGCATATTACAAATGAATTTTTTTATGGAAGTTTTTAAATTTTAATACACCCTAGTGCTACTGAGTCTTTATAAGGTCACTATACTTTACTAACGGTGATGTTTAGAGGAGACCATTAGTCCATAAAGAAAAGGAGTATCATTAAGGTTAATCTCATAAATGAAATTGATAATAATATTTCATAAGGGATGTCAAATGTATGTTGTTACATCTTTGAATGATAAAAATAATTCAAAATAGTTGGATAAATATCCAATGTTAACTGAATTCAAGGAAGTTAATAGAATTATATATGAAATTAAAGGAGTTCTTTTATTTTGGATTCATACAACCTAGCACGTAACCATGGGGAGCTCTAGTAATTATCATAAAAAAGAAATGGATGGATCATGGAAATTATGTATATACTATTGTGAGTTGAACAAGGAGATGATAAAACAATCAATGTCCCCTACCAAGGGTTGATAATTTATGTGATCAAATTAATGAATCATCTATGTTTTTGGAGATAGATATGAGATCAAGGCACCATCAATTGATAGTTAATCAAGAAAATATTATGAAGACAACATTTAAAAAGTATTTGGGCATTATGAGTTTGTAGTATTACCTTTTGGATTAACTATTGCCCTACATGTTTTCATAGTTCTAATGAAGAGAGTATTCCAAGGGTATTTAGATAAGATTGCAAAATTATTTATTGATGATATATTAATTTATTCTAGCACCCTAGAAGAGCAAGACCAACATTCGAGGATCATTTTATAGTGTCTAATAGAAAACTAGTTATATGGTAAATTAGCCAAGCGTTATTTTTATTAGTACAAGATTCATTATTTATGACACATTATTTATGGAGAAGGTATCACAATATATCCAATGAATATTGAGGCTATTATGGATTGCCTAACATCAAATAATGTACATGAATTTCAAAGTTTTATTGGGCTATTAGGTTATTATCGTAGATTCATGGGGGGATTCTCCATGATAGAAAGCCCCATAATAGAGTTACAAAAGAAGACCAATTTTTTTGATGGGACCAGGAAGTGCTTTTAAGAGATTAAAGGAATTGATAACGAGCACTCCTATACCAAAAGTACTTGATATGGAACATACATTTTTGGGATGTATTGATCCATCAAAAGAGGGATTAGGATGTTTACTTATGCAAAAAGGCATAGTAATAGCTTATGCATCTAGGAAGCTCTAACTACATGAGGAGCATTACATGCATAATTTGGAAATGGATACAATTGTGTATGGATTAAGGATTTGGAGACATTTATTGCTTAAGAGAAAATGTGAATTAAATACCTGTTGTAGCAACTACAATCACCCTCCAAAATGTTTCCTTAACTTCGTTTTGGAGCCTCCCTACCAACCTCTCTTAGCAGCATGTCTCACTTCATCAACTACATAAGCTCCAGTGATCTTCTTGCAAAAAGATAGTCTATCGATCAAACCTTGATGCATTCCCCTCACAAGTTGTTCATCCAAAATTGATCCAGTAGTAGGTTGAGCAGCTCCTTCAATAATTTGTGCAAATATGGAGGGAAACTAGCCTTTCCTCTATAAATTGCGCAATCCTGACTGGCAACTTGTTGGGCGCCAGAATTGTGCAATTCAGTTGGGCAAGCTTCACCTAGAAAATTGTGCAATCCTTCCCAGCTGGGCCGCTCAGCCAAAAATTTGCACAAATTTGGGCAACAATCAACTGCTTTGCCCAACAATTGTGCAAATCTTCTAAGCATCTAGCCCAGCTCCCAGCTAGAAATGCTCATTTGCTCATCTAGGAGTTGTTGACACATTCTTCTCAGTTGTTTTGGGGTAAGCCCACTTTCCATGTCTTGTGTTGTATTTCTGGCACTTTTTGTGTTTCGCTTCATATGAATTTTGTCTTCTTGATTTCAATGAGCACTTGTTGTCGTTTTGATACATACTAGCTTATATTAAGAATGTTTTTGTTTTCATTAACATCTCACTGTTGTTGCATGCATGAAACTATTTTTCATGAATGGTCACTGATTCGACGACTCGCCTGACCCACATGGATGTTGTTCTGTTTTTTGAATTTGTCGTTCATTGTTTTCATGAATGATCATTCACTTATGATTACACACAATATAACCATGCATTCACATTCATATTCACTTTCAGTTGGTCGTTGGCAAGTTTAGGAAGCCTTGGCCCAAACTCTGCCTCACCAACACAACATTATGCAATCCTGAGAGGGAAGGCTTTGCCTTCCTCTCCAGAAATGCACATTTATGCAAAGGCGCTATTCTCCAATCTTTCATTTCACAATTCTAAGGGGCAATGACTACTAGCCTATAAAATTGTGCAATGTAGTCACTGAGCTTGCAACCATTTCCAGCTGAGATTGTGCATTGTGAAATTCCAGTACTTACTAGCTAGACTGGACTATGCATTATGCAGTTCCAGTAGTCAGTCAACCTCCCAGCAGCCCAGAATATGCCTTGCAAATTTTTTTTATTCAGTCTCCCGACCTCCTGGCCAAAATTGCGTGACCTTCATTATCAGTCACACAGGTATGTTGCAAGTCAATTCTCAAGTTCATTTTGGTTTTGGATTGATATATTTCTTTCCATGACTGTTGCCATGTCTCCAGGTATCATAGATTTTCATCTTCCTCTCAACAACACAGGTACAATGGTTTCTAGGAGAGTAGGGCTGAAGACACCGTTCAGAACACACTTAGGGATGCAGTCAATCAAGTGCCTATGAGATTTCTACTCACAAAGACAACAAGTTGTTCATAGAAAAGGACATCAAGATATGGCGGCAATAGCATCACAACAAGTAGCATCATGAACAATAGTTGAAGGCACCATGTTGGATGAAACAAATGCAAGAGGAAGGTTGTTGACACCATAGAGGTGGAAGAAAGTTGCAAGCACAAGTAGATTCACTGATGATGAAAGCAACTTTGGAGACTTAGGCTACGAGGTGACGGTATGACATGAAGATCGTGCGAAGACAAAGAATGGAACAAAGAAGGAGTTTCATGTGCTGAAGGAACAACTCAAGGAAGAACATGAGTTGTGCAAGTAAGCAAATGAGTTATAGCAGGAACATGAACAACAGGGGGTGATGAGCCCCAAATTTGGTAACCTGTTGGGCTCATTTGGCCTAATTATCCTTGTTCAATCCTTCATTTTTCATAGCTTATGCATTATTTTTCAGTATGTTTATGTCATTTGTACGAATAAGGGTAGTCACTCTTCCTAGGTGGCTAACACGTGCTCATTTCAGGTTTTTTGACACATGTTGGAGCAAAACTGAGCAATCATGGGCTAGAAGATAGCCAAGATTGAGGTGAGGATTCGTAGGGGGGTTGCCTATGACATTAAATAGCCCTTCCTCGGGATCTTCACCCACAATTCTGAGCTCCGAAGGTAACCAAAACCAGATCTAGAAGGCAGCCAAGCAGATTTTGCAAGGGACTGTCTACTCACAGTTTGGAGAGCCAAATCTCATAGATTTAGGAGGCCAGCTAGGGCCCTTGTGGTGTATAAATGTTAAGGCCTCAGCCTTCGTAAGGGACTTTTGAAACCATTGTATATTTTTCACTACAGTGTTGTTAGCTTTAGCTTGTTCTCTCGTAGCCATTTTGGCATAACTCTTGACTTATGACTATTTTTTGATAATAAGAAGCAGTCCGATTTTATATCAACTCTAAGTTTTCTATAGGAGCCATAGCTCTCAGGTTCGGGCCCAACCTGAGAGCCTAGGGCTTCCTTTTTGTACTGTTACCTTTCCTTTATGCATTGTTGTTTTCCTTTTATGCATTTGAAACGTATTTCTGTTATGCAGATTTAGTTGTTTTGATTAAATAGGTCACTGTTTATGAATAGAATTGCTTCAGATGTTTAAAATATATTGGAAGGATAATAACAGGAAAAAAAGCTCCAAGAAAAGGGTCAACAACACTTTCGGTTTCACCTCATCCTTATTGGATCAGGAGCTAAAATTGAAGTAACCATGTTGTCCCAACAAAAACACTAGTTTGCTTGACCATGCAATCCTTAGTGTACTCTTTTCATTTGCAGAAGTTAGTTATGGGTTCAGATCTCTGAAATGTTTCATTGCATAGCTAATGTACATGGTTTTCATTCCAAATAAAGCTGCTGTTCATTCATTTTATTGTCAGTTAGATTAGATTAGCTAGGACTTTGATTATTTGTAAGACTTTGTTGATTCGGTTGAATGTACACTGTGCAGAGCATCTCTACCACTCTCTCATCCACCTAAGCTTCATCAGAGTCAACTATTCCATCTCCTAGCTAGGTTCCTCATCTCTCATCTATCCTTTTTCCCATGTAACCCTACCTTCTTGTGTAATCATCGTTTCAACCTTCTTTAAGCCAAGTCAGCCTTCTACACCTTCTCACCACTCCATCCACCGGTCCCTGGGTCACTCCAGGCCCCTATCCTACCTCGATATCCATTCATGCATCTTCCTTCACTCACCCATCCTATAAAATCCAATTTCTAAATATCCTGTAGAAATTTCTGAACATCTTGTAGAAATTCCTGAACATCCTATAGAACCCCTGCAGACTTCCTGTAGAAGCTCACAAATGAGGTTTCTTGACAGCCAAACTTTTTGAAACTCTCTCGAAGGGTGTTAGGGACTCCTTAGACCCTCTCTGAACCTTCCCAACCTATTCCAAGCATTTCTCCTCCTTGATCCACCCCTGCACAGTAAAGGACAGTGAAAGCATATGCATGATGAAATTGACAACTTAATCAAAAATACAAAAAGATGTTTTCTTAGGATAGAGGTAGTCTAGACACATGTATTTCACCTTCATAGAAGTAATGGAATCCCTTTCAGTAGTTTGCATTCTCATCTTTGCATCAGTAGGACTAGCTGGTAGAATTAAGGTTTGCTAGGGTTTGCGCTTTCCTTTAGTTTTCCAATCTTTTTTTCGAAAATAGATTAACTTTCTTCGAGTTAGCTTTCATCCATCAATTAAAAAGCTTCTTCTAAGAGCTCATAGAAGTTGGCTCCAACTCCTAGTGGACTTGTGCCAGCTAACCAAGTGACAGTGACGACAAGAGCTAGTACTTGTGCATACAGCACCGTCGCTTCCAAGTTTGTTACGAACTACCGGGTTGATAAAAGTAAAGAAGGGAGTCCCAGGAGTTGCAGCATTATTACTGCAATACTGGAGCCCACCATATTTTTGGCGCCGTTGCCGGGGAAGCATCAGAGTATTGGTGATTGTTGCTTTTCTTCTATTTTCTCCTACAACCTTTTGCTAAGTAGTTTATTTCATTTCCATTCTGCAATTTCATTTCCGCAAAAGTAGAGTAGACATTTCCTGCTTTCATAGATTAGCATTTCAATTCTGCAATTTCCATTCCACAAGCGTAGCTTAGCATTTCATTCCTGCAATTTCAATTCAACAAAATAGATTAGTCCTTTCTTGCTTTCATTTCAATTCTGAATTTTCATTTCAGCAAGATAGTTAGTTGCAGTTCAATCTATTTTAGTTTTGCAGGTACCAGAAGAAAAATAAAAACAAAAGCAATCAAAAGTATTTCCATTTCATGTCTCGTAGGAACAGAGATAAAACCAGCAAATTCTTACCCAACACCCCCACCACATAACTGAGTCAACCTTCTCTCTTCTCTGGTGACAGCGAGCCAGAAGAACCTATAGGTGAACCTCCTAAGATATACAAAGATCCTATAACAGAAGAAGAGTTAGAGAACACTCCATCTGAAGCCATGGCTGAAAACTGAAACGGTAGAAGAGAAAATGAGAGAATAGAAGGTGTGTTTCCCATCCGAGAGACCAATGGAGACATGAAATGAAAAACATAAGTCCCTCTGCTTTACCTCATTTCCATGGATTGACTACTGAAGACCCTGATACCTTCCTGTTTGAGTTTGTTGTCCTTTGTCAAACTTATGACTATGCTGAGGATAAGAAAAAGTTGAAACTCTTTCCCTCTACCCTCAAGGATGCAACATTATGCTGGTTCATGGGGTTACCTGGAAATAGTATCACCATTTGGGCCTAGATGCAACAAGCTTTCAATGCCAAATACTGGGACTACTGTAGATCCAAGGAAACTAAGGGAGAAATCTTTCGGATGACCATGGGAAGTGACGAGTCTTTAGAAGACTATGAGGAAAGGTTCCAACTCAGTTATAAACGGGCGAGGTGCACACTTGACCCGGAATCTCTGAAGTTGGTTTTGGTCTGAGGAGTCCCTGAAGACCTTCTGGACACCCTTAACATGCTGGCTGGAGGAGACATCTACCAACTACCTTATGAGGACATAAAGACCGTGTTTAGAAACCATTCTAGGGCGGCCCGAAAGAGAGGTAGGAGGAATCATCTTTCAGCTAGTACCACCTTCTCCAAGCATGAGTTTGCTAACTAGATGGAAGACCTCAAGAGTGAGATGAGACAGACTATTGCCATGCAACTTGATACCTTCCGAATTCAGCAAA
>APFE030106333.1:70991-94233 GCA_000404065.3 Pinus taeda | reverse complement strand
AAGGGAACTCAAGACTATGGAATCAAGTACACACAGGTGGATGACTTCAGTTTGATCGGATACTCTGATTCAGAATTCGATGGAGACAAGGAAATTGGAGTATCTACTTCAGGATATGCTATGAGTCTTGGATCAGGAGCTGTCTCCTGGAGATCACGGAAACAATTAGTTCCAGCAGATTCCACAACAGAAGCAGAATACGTAGCAGCAGCTGAAGCAACAAAAGAAATTTTGTGGCTCAGGAAAATTCTTGAAGATTTGTAGGTAAAACAAGTACAATCAACTCCACTCATGATTGACAACACTTCTGCAATCAAGTTGGCCAAGAACCCAAAGTTCCATGATCGAACGAAGCATATCAATACTAAATATCATCTTATTCGACATCATGTTGAGGCCAAAACAATCCATCTCCGTCATTGTTCCACAAATGAGCAAATTACAGACATCTTCACCAAAGCACTTGGAAGGGAAAAGCTTGAACGATTTAGAATGATGCTTGGACTCACCAACATCCCTTCAGATTAAGGGGGGGAACGTTGACACCTAATCTTCATGATTGGGGGAATTTTATGTAAACAAATAAATTAGGAATGTGAACAGTCATCGGGAGATGAATTGAACAATCTCTCCCTATTGTGTGTAACAATGACCTACCTATGGAATAAGACACGAATCAGTTGTTTGTTTTGTGGAGTTACTGCCTAGCCTGACACAACTCCATCCACCAGTACCTGGACCACTTCAAACCCCTATACTACGTCCATACCCATTCCCTCATCTTTCCTCACTTATCCATCCTCCAAAATCCCATTTCTGAACATCCTGTAGAAATTCCTGAACATCCTGTAGAACCCCTGCAGACTTCTTGTAGAAGCTCACAAATGAGGTTTCTTGATAGCCAAACTTTGTGAAACTCTATGGAAGGATGTTAGGGACCCCTTAGGCCCTCTCTGAACCTTCCCGACCTCTTCCAAGCATTTCTCCTCGCTGATCCACCTCTGCATAGTCAAGAACAGTGAAAGCCTATGCATGATAATTCTGACAACTTATTCAAAAATACAAAAAGTTGTTTTCTTCAGATAGAGGTAGTCTAGACACATGTATTTTACCTTCCTAGAAGTAATGACATCTCTTTTAGTAGCTTGCATTCTCTTCTTTGCATCAGTAGGACTAGCTGGTAGAATTAGGGTTTGCTAGGGCTTGCACTTTCTTTCAATTTTTCAGTTTCTTTTCGCAAGCAGATTAGCTTCCATCCATTAGTTAACAAGCTTCTTCTCAAAGCTCATAGAAGTTGGCTTGAGCCCCTAGTGGACTTGTGCTAGCTGACCAAGTGAGAGCTGCAGCAAGAGCTAGTACTTGTGCATACAGCACCGTCGCTTCCATGTTTGTTACGAACTACCGGGTTGATAAAAGTAAAGAAGGGAGTCCTAGGAGTTGCAACATTATTGCTGCAATACTGGAGCTCACCACTCTTTTTGGCGTCGTTGCCGGGGAAGCGTCAAAGTATTGGTGATTGTTGCTTTTCTTCTATTTTCTCCTACAACCTTTTGCTAAGTAGTTTATTTCATTTCCATTCTGCAATTTCATTTCCGCAAAAGTAGAGTAGACATTTCCTGCTTTCATAGATTAGCATTTCAATTCTGCAATTTCCATTCCGCAAGCGTACCTTAGCATTTCATTCCTGCAATTTCAATTCAACAAAATAAATTAGTGCTTTCTTTCTTTCATTTCAATTCTGAATTTTCATTTCAGCAAGATAGTTAGTTGCAGTTCAATCTATTTTATTTTTGCAGGTACCAGAAGAAAAATAAAAACAAAAGCAATCAAAAGTCTTTCCATTTCATGCCTCGTAGGAACAGAGATAAAACCAACAAATTCTTACCCAACAACCCCACCACATCACTGAGTCAACCTTCTCTCTTCTCTGGTGACAACGAGCCAGAAGAACCTATAGGTGAACCTCCTGAGATATACGAAGATCCTATAACAGAAGAAGAGTTAGAGAACACTCCATCTGAAGCCATGGCTGAAAACTGAAATGGTAGAAGAGAAGATGAGAGAATACAAGGTGTGTTTCCCATCCGAGAGACCAATGGAGACATGAAATGAAAAACATAAGTCCCTCTGCTTTACCTCATTTCCATGGATTGACTATTGAAGACCCTGATACCTTCCTGTTTGAGTTTGTTGTCCTTTATCGAACTTATGACTATGCTGAGGATGAGAAAAAGTTGAAACTCTTTCCCTCTACCCTCAAGGATGCAACATTACGTTGGTTCATGGGGTTATCTGGAAATAGTATCACCACTTGGGCCCAGATAAAGCAAGCTTTCAATGCCAAATACCGGGACTACTATAGATCCAAGGAAACTAAGGGAGAAATCTTTCGCATGACCATGGGAAGTGATGAGTCTTTAGAAGACTATGAGGAAAGGTTCCAACTCAGTTATAAACGGGCGAGGTGCACACTTGACCCAGAATCTCTGAATTTGGTTCTGCTCCGAGGAGTCCCTGAAGACCTTTTGGACACCCTTAACATGCTGGCTGGAGGAGACATCTACCAACTACCTTATGAGGACAGAAAGACCATGTTTAGAAACCATTCTAGGGCGGCCCAGAAGAGAGGTAGGAGGAATCATCTTTCAGCTAGTACCACCTTCTCCAAGCATGAGTTTGCTAACTAGATGGAAGACCTCAAGAGTGAGATGAGACAGACTATTGCCATGCAACTTGATACCTTTCGAATTCAGCAAAAGAAAGAGAAAGTTGAGAGGGATTTGGCCATTTTTTGTCCTAGATGCATGAGGAAGCATCCCAAGAATGAGTGCCCATTGCACTCAGTAGAGGTATGTTTCGTTTGTGAGGAAGACCACTCCACCAACCAATGCCCTACCTTGCCTGGATTTAAAGCCATGTACCTAGGGACTGAGGCAGCTACTGAACATCTCTAATTCCTCAACCAAAGGATGCCACATGGACGCAGACCTTACCATCACTTGAGCACTTTTGTGATCTCATTGCAGACACTTTCTATCATTTTGATCCAAACCATCTTGACCAAAAATTGTTACAACAATAGAATGCTCTGCATGAGTCGATCATGGATTTTTGGTAGCGCTTCCGTGACTTGCAGTTTCAAGCTTTGAAGATCTAGATGAATTTTTTCTATCTTTGGGGCTGATTCAAGTATTGTGTTGAGAAATATTCCTATCCCACGAAGAAGTTTGAAATCAAGCCTTGCTCAAAATTCTTTAGTGATATTCCTATTCGACCAAAAAATTTTGAAAGATGAGGTTAAGTTTATTAGTATATGAGAAAATTATAATGGTTTTGTGTGGGCCAATTCAACTTAATATTATTATCCAAGTCCAACATATGTCACTTAACAAATCAATCTGATATTTACTATGCCATGGCATCTCAGAGGGATGTCAAATTAGCTCAATAATTTTATTCTAGAAAATTCATCTACATTAGTTTGTAAGGGATATTTTAATATTTTCATCTCCACCTATTTTTCCATCCAAATCATGTCAAGTTCCCCGAAATTAATCCGAATCTTAAAGGGTTGGTCAACATGTAATACCACATTATTAATAAACAAATCTTATATTTTGGATAAAATTGTTTGTTGTGATATTCTTCTTGTGGTGTTTTTGTTGGGTTAGTTGTTTAGCATAGAATGGGTTTTTCATGCAAAGTAAATGAAGAAAAGTCTACAAGGTAAAAATAAAATGCAAGATTTTATAGGGGATTTTAAAGTGGTATCAGAGTGATTTTTCCTACTTCCCTGTGAGTGTACGCTATTTTGATGTCTCTAGAGGAAAAGGAATACATCACATACAAGAAAATAAGAAAAGGTAATAATGATATTCACTCAAAATCAAAAGAAGAGGAAGACATGGGGCATAGGAAACAAAGTTCTTTTACCAATAGAGACAGAGGTACATGCCATGAGGACAACAATGCAGGATGGCATGAATTTATCTAATGAAGAACAAAAGATAATCCTATAAATAAATGAGCTATATGAACTTCATTAAGTTGCTCGGTAATAATGATATTCACTCAGAATCAAAAGAAGAGGAAGACATGGGGCATTGGAAACAAAGTTCTTTTACCAACATAGACAGAGGTGCATGCCATGAGGACAATAATGCAGGATGGCATGAATTTATCAAAGGAAGAACAAAAAATAATCCTATAAATAAATGAGCTATATGAACTTCATTAAGTTTCTCTACATTAGAAAACCATTATTTAGCAACAAAGAGCTCGGTGACATGACAAGTTCATAAATAAGAAAAGTTTCAAGCTTGGAGTTTGGGCCTTATTATTTGATTCAAGATTTAAGAAATTCAAAAGAAAATTGTGTACCAATTGGCTAGGGTCATATGAGATCGACACTATATATGATAATGGATCCATTAAGATTCATATTATTGATGAGGAAAGGACTCCATTATTGGAAAATGGGCACAAGCTTTGACTATATCACAAGCCCTTATGAAAAGAAGTGTATTTAAGAAATATTAATGAAGGATGGCCCAATAATGAATTGGATATTGTATTTAAGTGAGGAGTACCCACTAGATGATTTGTTTTTGATATTTCATGTTCCAAAAAAAATACATATATAATAAAAGTATGCTTGTGAAAACCCATAGAGCACAACTTAGTGCATGTCATGTGAAAACCAACAAAGTTAGAACTTGATATGTCAAAAGAAAATGAAACAAAAAAAGAGAAAAGAAAAAAATATATGGTAACTCATGTATCCATGTGATTTGTAGGTTCCTGATGCTATTTTTGTTGCCACTAATAAAAAATATCTATAATTGCTCAGGAAAGGGTACAACCTTGTTGATGCAACATTGTTGTTGCAATACGAGTATCATGTGGCTACAACACCTTTTGTAGAAATAACTAAAATAATGTTAAAACGCCTTCCATGGGCATAGCCAATGCAATACTACAACACAATTCCACAACAAATTTTGTGGATAAAACCAACATAGTGTTGGAACACCATCAGATTGAAGTTGACTTGATGATCATGCTATGACACCTTTCGACCAACCCCACCCAATGATTCTAGTTGCAACATAAATTAAAAAATGTTGTTACAACATTAATTCAAGGTAATTTTTGCAACACATTTCCAAGCAATAACTACATATTCTCTTAATTCCACTTATTACAACATGGAAAGGGACCAAATATGACATTCTTACCGCCACCAACCTGGAAAAAGTCACAAATCGTGGTAATCATTGAAATATATGATTTTCCTTCCATAATGATTGACATTAATTTACAATTACCTTGGAATTATTTACATGCATAATTGACCATCAAACTTAAATTGCACCATTAATTCATAATTACACTGCCTTGATTGGAAATTCTTTCAAAAAATGTTCATCCACATTTCAATTGATAGATTTTCTGAATCCGAGAAAGCATCATGGGTGGCTCAGTAAATCACCAAGAACCCTCTGAAATTCTCTTATTGCAAGAAAAAAACCACAATTGGGCCATATTGTAGATTGTAGGGTGGATTGAGTATGCAAAAATACTACAAGAGTATGATTACAATGTTGCACTTGTATTCACTCTAAACCTATAGAATGACAGAGCAGTGGAGGGAGGAATTCCAATTCTGGTGAATGAAGAGAACATAATAATTGTATAAGGGTTTCCACTAGTGGGAGAATAATGATACTTTGAGAAGAATTTTCAACCAAAATTGATGGAAGGATTCCTCAAGGAAAGCAAAGTGATGATAGAGTAGGGTAGTGGTTTCAACAAAATGTCATTGATATCACCGTATGTTGATGTAGCAATATTTATTTATAGATATTTTACCTGTAAGGGATGTCATGGGATTATATTTTGGTGCCATTTGAAATTTTTTGACCATTTAAGCCATCAAATATGGATAAATATGCCACTTTTCCTATGGAATATGTTGCAACAGATAGAAACTAGCGTTCAAAAATATTATCGGTTCAAGGATTTCTTCTTGCACCATTGCCTCATCGAGATATTGGTATTACATGTGCTATAGCAAGCGGACCACATGTAGGATGACCTAGTGGGGATACCATAATCAAAGGTACCCTTAACATAAGCACTTAGTACAACACTAAATGAAGTATCCTCTACAACATAGAGAAGGGTGTTGCAAATCCTGAAGAATCCAAAATAGGGGTAGCTACTACGACGCTTGAAGCATCTACAACAAGGGTATTTATTGCAACACTTGAAGCATCTGTAGTAGGGGTAGTTGTTGCGAAAAAAGAAGCATACATGACAAGGGTCACTGCTGCAACACCTGAGGCATCGATAGAGCTATAAAAACTAGAAAGGAATTCTAAATATAGTCATGATAGTGACTTTGAGATCACTAGGAGTCTTTGTCTAACCAAAATAATTTTTTGCATGGCTAAGAGATCCTCTCATTTGGTCATACCCAAAAGAAGGAGAATGAGGTATTCGAAAAAGCAGGACTTGGCCCAACCTATTGCAACAAAATTAGAGAAGGTAGAAGAAGGTGCAATAAAATTTCCTACTAAACCACAAGAACTAATAGGGACAGTGGAAGAAAATTTAGAAGAATAAGCAATAAAGTTCCTTGCTAAAACAAAATAACTAGCAAGGATGATGGAAAAAAAAGAGGAAACCTTAGATGAAACACAAAAACTAGAACGGGTAGTGGAAGGAGGAGTATGAATGCCTTGTCAAAACACAAGAATCAATAGGGGTAATGGAATAAGGAGTAGAAAACCATGCTAACACACAAGAACTAGTAGGCCCTAATACAAGAATATATAGCGCTCCCTACCATTACACAAGAACCAACAGGGATGGTGGAAGAAGAGATGAACTCCCCTATTTCTACATGAGGAAATAGGAGAAAGTTATATTGCATGTGGATATGATCACAAAAATAAGACAAGGGAAGGAGGTGCTATGACACCTAAGATAGTAGTAGACAGTTGCAGCTCAACAGATTAATGCCACTACACAAGCCCTAGAAAATATATACAAGGCCATAAGGAAGAAGAATCCTACAGGTATAATTTTATTTTCACCTTTGCATTAGTTCATTGTTAAAATAAAATAAAAATATTTGTAAAAGAAAAATCAACATTTGTAACAGAATGTTAAAACCCTAGAAGCTATATTGAAGGCTAAATAATCTTTCAAGGCATTGGAATTCCTTTCTTAAGTAGTAGGGCTCCTTGATAACACAAGGAATGAATATGAACCAACTCTTATGGAAATGGATCCAATTAAGGACGTAGAACACATAGAGAGATCCTTTGTTAAGAAAATATTTGTCCAAACAAAAGAGTAAAAAACCAAGTTGCAAGAGGAAGCCACTCAATTAGAGCCCAAATTGATACATGAAAAAATTGTTCAAATAGACATCCAAGATGTATGGGGGAAGGCCAAAGATGATAAGTGGAAAAATATGATGTCATCCTATGAAGAAGGGATGTTTCCAATGGCAGAGAATTTCCAAGCCATCAAAAACCTTAGAGAAAAGTGGGTAGAACACTTAGAAGCCTTTAGGGTTGAGTGTGACCAATAGAAGAAAGAAATTAAAGAAGAAGTAAAGAAAACCTCAAAGTTATAGAGAAAGGTGGAAAAGTTGGAAATTGAAAATATGCAATTTGGATTACTAGTAGAGTCCACACTTAGCTACAAGGCACCATCCCCTATCTATAACATGCATCTCCAAGAAAAAATATATCATGTTTTATATGAAAGCACCAATAACTAGTAATCCTTACAAGATAAATTCTCCAATTAACTTCTTAGAGGCCTACTATGGAACCAATAAAAAATAAAAAAACTTGGTGTGCAAATTATACTACCATAATGTTTTATTGAATCATGATCCTAAATGGAACCCTAATCACTTTGTGGGGGATGTAAAATTGATATCCTTTTCATCATACCTATGCAATCATGGTTGTTGGATAATTTCTCACAAAGTAGCTAAGAATAACTACAATTATAATTTCCGGGTCAAGGGAGAACACTATAGACCCAAGAGTGTCCTCATCACACACGTTAGCTAGTAAAAGCTTGTCAACATGTATAACTCATGGTTCATAACAGATAAGAATATATTGATTATTGTAAGACATAAATAAGGGTGTTGTTGAAACTAGTTATAGAGGTATGTGCACAAAGGTGGAAAAATATATAGAAGATATGTAACAAAAATATCCATTCAACCCCAACAACCTTGCAGTCACTTTGGAAAGAGTGCACAAGTACACTATAAGCATGGAGAACTATGGGAATGAATTGATAGGCATCAAATTTCACTACTACATGATATGGTTACCATCTCCAAAGAAGAATTTTGATTATAGCATGCCTAAGAAAGAGGAGCATGCATGCTAGAGGGAAATTTAAAGGATAAAATGTTATTTCTTCACCTATGATGTCGGGGAGGTTAACTACGACATCAAAAACCTTCATGGGGGTCACTCTCACCCTAATTTAGGTTGACTATCTGGTTTCATGGGGACATGCAACAATTTCGGTTGGAGGGAGATGATAGATGACCAAATTGGCGTCCCTTCAACACCTATTCACCAAATTTTTGAATACATTTTCCCCATCTCCATACCATCTTATAAGTCATTTATCTTGTAATAATGCACTTTTGACCATGCTACACTATTTCTATGATTATGATAACTTTTAATGCTCATTCTTATGTATTAGGGAAATAATATGCCTTTCCATGCTAACTAATGAGAATTTATGAGAAATAATTTAGAAAAAATCATAGAGGTACCCCTGGAGGCAGCATTAAAGGATTTGGAGAAGATTAGTTGATGCAACCCCTTTGTGTTACTACAACACCCCAGGTTGCAGTGTTACAACACCTCAGGTTACGTTATTGTAACACCTCATTCACATATTGCTATAACACCATAGGTCACATTATTGCAACATCTCCATCACATATTTGTGCAACACCATGAGCTTGCATCACTACAACAACCTAGTTTACATTGTTACAATGCCTCGAACATGCATTGTTGCAACACATTTAAGTATTGATGTTGTAACACATTGGAGAACAAATATTGCAACATGTGTAGGTACTAATTTTGCAAAATGTCCAAAGTATTGATGTTGCAACATGTCTAAGATAATAAAGATGCAACACCCTGGCACAAAACCCATGGAAGCATGATGTTGGAACTCCTTACCTTTGATGTTGTAATTCTGTGGAAAATGGTAACAACATAGTGCAAGTCAACTATCAGATGCATAGTTGTCACTACTAGTTTCCCAATGGAGGGATTGGCCACAAAATTACCTAATGAAGGAAGTTACAAGGGTTGGTTGTCATTCAAGTTGGAAATCCTATCTGTAACAGATTTTACCCAACCTCCTACATGTCATGGTGGTTGATTGAGTCAGCAGATGCCAATTCTTCCATATTTTGATTATGTTGTTGTAACAAACATAGAACAACCTAAGAATAAAGTATTATCATGGTTATTCCTTTTTTCTTGATCAAATTGAGATATTAAAGCCTTATATAAATACCTCACTTTACTCAAACAAGGATAACAAGGAACTAATAGGGAAACTACTATTCTAGTGATATTTTTTTATTGATGTGTTATCACCCAAAAAATTATCACCTAGCCATTTCTTACTAGGTGGATTGAAATGCACCATGTAGGATTAATTTTACAATAGTAAATTCACTTTCACAATAGAAAATAACTTAGTAAACAATTTTTTCCTAAATTATTTCTCATTAAAATTCAAAAAACCCCATAAGAATATTTAAATAAATTGGTGTTTATTTAATATTCTATAGGAATAATTATTCAATCATTATTTGATAATTACTTCTTGTCACATTTGACTAAATCTCCATGGAATAATT
This sequence comes from Pinus taeda, assembly GCA_000404065.3. Classification (NCBI taxonomy): domain Eukaryota; kingdom Viridiplantae; phylum Streptophyta; class Pinopsida; order Pinales; family Pinaceae; genus Pinus; species Pinus taeda. The sequence goes on along the minus strand of APFE030106333.1, from coordinate 84,293 downwards.
AAATAAATCACTATTTATTTATTATTCCTTATTTTTATTTTTGGAATAATTGTTAAATCATTATTTACTAATTATTTCAAATTCACACTTTTCTTAATTATCAAAAAGTGATTAATAAATCATTTTTATTTATTAATTACTTCAATCACTTTCTAAATAAAAATATTTTACCATTTTCAATATTCTTTCCCTCTCACAAATATAATAAAGTATTTACAACGATTAGATTTTGATTTAGTCAATAATATTTTATTATTTTCGAATTCCTAATGTGGCTCAATACTTTGTATAAATAGATGGTTTTTCCATTCAATCTTCACCATGATCATTCTCATCATCACCATTATTGTAAGGACCTACAATCCTTGACTCACCCACCGGTGCGAAGTGCGAAGGAGAGCGGACGAACAACTTGAAAAATAATGCGAAGTGTTGGAGCAGTTATGAGTTTATACAGTGGACAACATGGGCATTCACCTACGTTAAGCCAACATTGGAAGATTGTTGTTTGGGCGTTGGGCGATGAGCTGACCAAGCAAATTAGCAATGGAAGGGCATCGGGTGAAATAAACACAAGTCCGCCGTGGAGTTGGTTAATCGAGCATGGATGTGTATATATGGACGTGTTGTTAGAGAATTTCAAGCATCGCAAGTTCAATCTTCGATCTTGAAGGATAAGGCGTAGTCACACGGAGGTACAAGTGCGAATTTGAGGTGTAGCCGGATGCACCCAGGACCTGGGCGAGGTTGCACGAAGATCGCATAAGGTATCGGGTGAAGGCAAGGGCACCGACGAAATGAAGGCGTCGAGTAGGGCTGCACGATGGGTGCGCCCGCCGATGAGCTAGGTGTGCGGATGACCTGTGAGGGCGTCCGGGTAGGCGTGCATGATGAGCGGCCAGGTGAGGGCGCGCCCAAGTAGGGCGTCCATTGAACGAATGAATTAAAGTGTTGAACGGGTGACCCGGGTAGGGCGCACCGTGCATGAGGTGAGTTGGGTGACACAGTGAGGTTGTGCAAATGGGCAGCCGGGTGAGGGCATGTTGTGCACAATGAAATGGTGGAAACGAAGAAGTGTTGAGATTGTGAATGTAGGTGTGACTCGTGCAGAGGCGTCAGTGTGTGGCGACTTGGTTACGACGAGGTGTGCCTAAGTTGGGAAAACAACACGATCGTGTGATGAGGTGAATGAAGAGCTGGTGAGTCGTGCGCCGACGAGCTAGGCAATCGAGTTTGCCGAAGTTGAAAATTGGCTAAGTGTAAATTTGGGGTTTCCCAAGATTTAACTTATACTATGTAAAAGTGAAAAATTATATATATTGATATCGGGCAGACTCATATTGCAGGGAGTTTCCCCTCCCTTTATACTGTTGTGCAATTGTATATGTGTTAATTGTTGTTGATAATGAATATGTATAGGTATTCATTGGTATAAAGGAACATTAATAATTACTTGGTTGCAAAACATAAACTAAGTAGGATAAGTAGTTAGTCGTAGTCTACAATCGTAAGTATTGGTGAAAAGAAAACGGTTGGTAGTGCCGCACCTCGCTATAAGCGATTGAAAGACTACCACAAGTGTAGGGGCGTGATAGGTGGTATCAGAGCAGGGTTGCTCATGACAAAGTGCAGATGGTATTGAAGCTAATTCAGGGTTGAAGAAGCTTGATAGTTGATGACAGTGGAAGCAGGTACTTGCAGGTGAAGGAAGTTGGTTTCACATAAAAGTGGAACAAGAGTTGGTTCATGGTTGCAAGGAACTTGGCGAAGCTGGTAAATGGTGAAACGGGTTTAACAGAGGTGAAGCTTAGTGCTTGGGCCAAGCTGAACGACAAGATATAGCAGGTTTGGAAGAATGCGAAGGGAAGCTCTTGCTTACCTTATACAAGTTGAAGCAGATGAAAGAAGAGAATCCCCATATTCGAAAGGAACTTGAAGTCTTGGAAAAGAATAGATGAGCTTCTTCAACTTGGTTGGACAATGGAGCAAGATGAAGTTGCAGATTGTGCTGACAAGGAAGAGGAAACCGTGATGATTGAGGATTTTGCAGATGTGACAACGATGGAGGATGAACTCGAGATTGATCAAGTTGGACCAAGATCGTGTAGTTTGTAGACATGGATGGATGAGGATACTCCCATGGAGGAGCCTCATGATGATGATGATGATGTAAGTACTATTGATACTTGTGTTTCACTTGAGCATTTGGGAGATGGACCGTATGCAGGGAAGGGAAAAATTAGTTTGCCAATGCTAGGTAGGATCTTACCATAGATGACTATGATGAGACCTTGTATGGAGAAGCCGGGATTGTTGACTGTTGCAGGACTTGTTGGGGTTGTTTGTGACCTTATGGTAGAAGGTACAAAGGCCCGTGACAAGGGAGGAACATGATGATTGTTGCAGAGTATTGGGTCATGCTTTAGCCACATGGAAAATTGGCTAAGTGTCCGACATGATTCATGGACAGATTGGAGGAGGGCACACTCTTGGGTATGATGATACTTGGCTGGACTTCTCATAGCCGAGACGAAGAGCAAGTCTTGGTGGAACCTTTAGTGGGGGAGCTATGATGGAAGGGACTCGTGATGATGATGATATATTTTTGGGTGACCGAGTTCATTAGACTGAAGATTGCAGACTTAGATGAGGATGAACGATTTTTGTGATGAGTCTACATGGTTGGACTACATGGGAAACTTAGTCATGGAAATCAGGTTGGAGACATGGAGCATAGCAGTCTTATGCAGGGACATCGTGCAGGAGCACTTGAAGAGGTGTCACTTATGGGTATCCAATGAGGAGTGCCAAGGCAAGGATGTTGTGCAGGTGGATTTGCTAATGTGACATGGAGATGTTTTACTTATGAGCCAATGGAGAGGTTGTGCACTTATGTACAACAAGGGCATGGACTTGGATGGAGTTGTGAACAGACTATGGAGCATTCCTACTACATGGAGAGCTGAGGCATCTTGTAGAGACCTTTGGGCCGAGACTTGTATGCTTGCTAGAGGTTGGTTAGAGATGACTCATGGAGCTCATGATGACATGTGATTGTTGTGACTTTTGGGGACTTCATATATGGTGGACTTGGAGGATCTGATGCATTGAGGAGCTGAGGTCAGAGACTTTGATGTAGGATGGGGTGCATACTTTCAAGTACATGTATGGGAATGGCTTGAAAGAGTGACTTGACATGGGGGACTGATATGAGACACTTTGGAGTGATGGAGTTACGATGATGATGATGCCTTGGTGGCAACACTTGGGCATGGGTTGAGCCAGGACTCAACCACTTTTGACACATGTGAGCTGATTGATCTATGATCATGGGCAGCACATGGATAGATGAGACAGGTATATACTTGTTTCTATGGCAGACTTGAGGGATGGCACATACAGATATGATGGAGGTTGCTTCATGGACCTGGATGTGGCACATCGAGAGTCGGAGTTTGATGAGATGGTCTCTTCATATCGAGGAGGCACTCATATGGATGATGATGTTGGGGGAGGTGTGGCTGATTTCATGCAGCACATTAGTACCAGCAATATTGGATAGCATGTTGCAGATGAGATGAAGACTACTTCATGGACCTGAGCATGGCTTACACTTGTATGGAGATAGATTCTTGATCGAGTTGAGGATGTGACAGGATGTTCTGAGAAATAGCTTATGATGGCATGAGGATGTTCACTCTCATGGTTTGAGCGCGACAATTGGACTCATCACCCAACTAGTTCAAACATGGGGAAGCGTAGTGTACAGAGATGTGTTAGCATTTGTTGGAGTATCATGGCAACAGTTCACACGACGATGACACATGACGAGATCAACACAAGATGTTTCAGGGCGCATGTAGCTTGAGATGGAGGTACCAACCTTCCACGATGGGGATCAGCATGTGGAGATTGTGATAGGGTGGTTGATGGTCATGGATTGACATGATTTCTGATGTATGACATACCGATGGGGTGCATACCTTAGTATGGTGATCTTGGTGACAGATGGTTGCCAGGACGAGATATTGTCGAGGATGACAATGATTTTAAGTGGGGGAGGATATAAGGACCTGCAGTCCTTGACTCACCCGCTGGTACGAAGTGTGAAGGAGAGCACACGAATGACTTGAAAAATAATGTGAAGTGTTGGAGCGGTTATGAGTTTATACGGTGGACAGTGTGGGCATTCACCTATGTTAAGCCGACATTGGAAGATTGTTGTTCGGGCGTTGGCCGATGAGCTGACCAAGCAAATTAGCAATGGAAGGGCATCGGGTGAAATAAACACAGGTTGGCCATGTAGTTTATTAACTGAGCATGGATGTGTATATATGGACGTGTTGTTAGAGCATTTGGAGCATCGCAAGTTCGACCTTCGATCTTGAAGGATAAGGTGCAGTCACATGGAAGTACAAGTGCAAAGTTGAGGTGTAGCCGGATGTGCCCAGGACTTGGGAAAGGTCGCATGAAGATCGCATAAGGTATCTGGTGAAGGTGAGGGCGCCAACAAAACGAAGGCATCGAGTAGGGCTGCACGACGGGTGCGCCCGTCGACGAGATAGGCGTGCGGGTGACCGGTGAGGGCGTACGGGTAGGCATGCACGACGGGTGGCCAAGTGAGGGCATCCGTGTAGGCGTGCATGACGGGCAGCCCAAGTAGGGCATCCGCTGAACGAACAAACTGAAGTGCTGAACAGGTGACCCGAGTAGGGTGCACCATGCATGGAGGTGAGCTGGGTGACACGATGAGGATGTGCGGATGGGCGGCCGGGTGAGGGCGTGTCGTGCACGACGAAACGGTGAAAATGGAGAAGTGTTGAGATTATGAACGTAGGTGTGACTTGTGCGGAGGCACCGGTGTGTGGCGACTTGGTTAGAACGAGGCGTGCCTAAGTTGGGAGAACAACACGATCGTGCGACGAGGTGAGATAAGGGCTGGTGAGTCGTGCGGTGACCATGTGGAGGCACTGACGAGCTGGCAAACCGAGTTTTCCGAAGTTGAAAATTGGATAAGTGTAAATTTGGGGTTTCCCAAGATTTAACTTATACTTTGTAAAAGTGAAAAATTATATATATTGATATCGGGCAAACTCATATTGCAGGGAGTTTCCTCTCCCTTTATACTGTTGTGCAATTGTATATGTGTTAATTGTTGTTGATAATGAATATGTATGGGTATTCATTGGTACAAAGGAACATTAATAATTACTTGGTTGCGAAACACAAACTAAGTAGGATAAGTGGTTAGCTGTAGTCTACAATCGTAAGTATTGGTGAAAAGAAAACAGTTAGTAGTGTCGCACCTCACTATAAGTGGTTGAAAGACTACCACAGGTGTAGGGGCATGACAATTATCATCTTATCACAATTGAGCTCCCACTTGAGTTCTAATAATTTATTTGGTTTTTTCCCATTGCAAGTTGAGAGAGAGTTCCCGTTGCAAGCACAAGGACATGAAAAGGACCCGCTCATGAAGGGGGATCTCTAGACCCATGTCGTAGATATTCCTCACCAAGTGTTTTAATAAAATTATTATTCATTTGAAGTCCTCAATTGGGTTATTTTACTTTCATTTATTGCTACTCTATGTTTTGGGCTTGCATCATATATTTTCTTGCAGGGGTTTCCCACATGATATTGCAAATTTGAAGCATATAAGTAGCCATTTTATGTTGTTAGGGTCACTAGTCACCAGTAATTTAAGTGAAGCATTTTTGGTACACCTACTAAGAATTTTCATACTAACATGATGTTAATTAAATCTTTTTGGTTCCTATTCTATTCCCATTATATGAGAGTGGTGTTGATATGATAGGTGTGGTGATGCAAGTTTAATGAATGCCTCTCCTAAGGAGTTCACTCCCCCTACTTAGTTAGGTATTTTCTATATTCTAATTAGGGTAGTCTATATTTTCATTTTGATTTCATTTTATTTTATTATTTACTATGTTTCTTAATCATTCATGTTGTTTCAGCTCACTAATAAATTTACTCTATTACCTAACTATTAGTGGTTTTGTAACATGTTAAGAGATTTGTTTTATTTTATAATGTTGTGTGTTGATTGGATTAAGCATTGATTTATTTTTTCCCATATATAGTGGTATTAGCCTTGATTCAATTTGGATTTTTGCATGATAGTTTGCCAACATTTCAATATCTCAACAATTCATGAGTAGTTTTGTTGCAGTGTTTAGGAATGAGCAATCAACTTGAGCAATCACCTATTTGCTTTCCTACCTATGTTTACTTTCCAGAAATAGTGATTTACTTTCCCATATAAGTTTGTATTTTCCTACAAGAGTAATTTACCTTTCTACAAGAGTGTTGTAGTTAGTGCTTCAATTCTTGTGAGTGATATTTCAATTCCAACAAGTGTTATATTTCAGTTCTTGTAACTATGATCCTTTCAATTCTTGCAAATGTGGTTTCCTTTCCTTGGTGAATTTTGAAATAACCTTAACATACAACTTTGTAATACTTAATCAATACTACAACCTCATTGGAACTTAACAAGCTGTACTATCATATACAATGCAGGACAATTCACAAGGTCAATAAAAACACCAGATTGATATTTAAATGTACGACTTATCATTTATCAACTAAGTAATTAAGATGTAATCGAAATTACTACCAATATATGTAACCCATTGAACCCTTCACATATGACTATTGTCTAAAAAAAGTATGTAATGCATTGAAGCGCCTCCCCATGACCTTGTGTGTACTAACCCACATATTTCAATCTTCTTGACTAGGTGCATGAGATAATGCTTACATGGATTGAAAATGATTAGATTTAGATATTTTTTCATTTTGGTTATTTCATGAAGAATTTCACTTTTCAAATACTTGAAACGTTGTTTATAGATTTATGTAGATGACAAATACCTACAAGTGTAAGGAAATCCCATCTGTCAACATAATATTATACAATGCAAGTGAAACAAAATTCCGCAAGTTTTTACAAGAAACATCTCAATTATAATGCTTTATGTATTTCATTATGTACTTGCAGAGATCATATATAAATTTTCTCACTCTTATTTCCAAATATCCTTGGGAGAGGTAGAGTTAGAACAAAATATAACAAGGAAGGAAACATCATCATTTAATTTTGATTAGAAACAAACCTCCATTAACAAATCATATGTATGATCATAAGATGATAAATATTAGAAAATGTCAAATATTAATAATGGGATGCTAATTGTGATCTTTTGCCTGATGAAATTCACCTTTCTTTGCTAGTATATTATTTATGTTTGAAACAAATCGAATGGGAAAATTAATTTTCTATATAGCCTCTTTCACAACATTACTCACTTTTCGTGTTTGTAACCATGGAAGAGTGGTCAATTGTCTATTGCTATAAGAATGAGTCAAATGTTGCATAAATCAACGTCCTCAATGTCATTAATAAATTTAACAAATCTAGCTTTCTTACTCATTTCAACTAAAGTTTTCCATAAGCATTCTATGACATTCTTCCCAATATACATTGCATCAAACAAATGAGGTAATTGTAGGTGCTCATAGTAAGGAAACCCATTGAATTAGATAGAGAAACTTTTCATACCACATGGAAGCCCACTATGTTGAGCTTTGGGAAACACAAATAGATATATTTTTCTTTAATTTTTAATTATAGTAAATACAAATAAACATTGAGAAAAGGGGAAAAAATAGGAAGAAGCTACAAAAATAGATGTAATTGATACCTACTACTCAATGTGATTCATCTCAAAGCCTTTTTCCATAGTTTAGGTGTCATTCTTTCTAGTTTTTGCTAGCTACTTCCTAACCATTAAATATATGTGTTTACATTAGTTTGTTATCTATGATTCCTAGGAAGGAAATGTTTTTAATCATTATACACCTTCTTTCCAAAAATTTTTGAACAACTGTGTTCTAGAATGAAATACTAGACATACATATTTACCATTTGTTTAATTATGTAAAATATATATAATGTTTTTGATATAACACACAATATTGGGAATCAAAAATTAAAGTAATGATGATATATAGAGTTAAATTACAATTAACATACCACTATATGTGTCTTATCCAAATAATCATGAATTTTCCATGTAGATATTCCATGGAATTGAACTTATTTTTGACCCATTCATTTGGAAATATTATACATAATGATGCAAACCCATAACCTTAAAATATTGTCAATTAAGAGGCTCAGGACGTATATCCATATTTCTAACTTGGTACTTATTTATTTAAAATTACACATAATTAATTTCTTTTATGTACAAAATATGTAACAAAAAACAAATTGAACTATTGTGTTGTAAATATTCCTAAAAATAAATACTCAAAATAATTAATGCCAACATTAAGGGTTTCCTCTTTAATTTTCATCTAATATTTTGCCTCCACGAGCCATCCGACATATGCTAGCTAATAAATTTATCAATTTAATTCTTACTCTCGAGGAAGTTAATGTAAGACATTGGAGCTTCATTCCCTTCTTACTCCACTATAAAATCTAATATTTTGCCTCCACGAGCCATCCGACATATGCTAGCTAATAAATTTATCAATTTAATTCTTACTCTCGAGGAATTTAATGTAAGACATTGGAGCTTCATTCCCTTCTTACTCCAATATAAATTTTCCCATACATGTGCACCTCTAGCCACATATTCTTTTCCCTGTCTAATACAAGCCTTAAACTTAGTTACTTCCTCTTACAAGGTAAGGTTATGAACTTGGACTTCTGATTCGTTATAACTTGGACTTGTGCACTAAAAAATTTCCTTGTAAAATAGAGAAGTAACTTTTCTTATACTCCGGTATGTTCCAATCCACATATTTCAATCTTCTAGACTAGGTACATGAGATAATGTTCATATGGATTGAAAATTCTTAGATATAGATAATTTTGCATTTCACAAATATGATGAAGAATTTCATTTTTTCCATTCTTGATACCTTCTTTTGGATTTCTCTAGATGACAAATACCTTCAAATGTAAAGAAATCACATGTGTCGACATAATATTATACAATGCAAGAGAAAGAAAAGTCCATGGGTTCTAAAATTAAATTTTCAATCATAATGTTTTATGTCTTACCTTATGTACTTGCAAAAATCATATATAAATTTTGTTATGCTATTTTCAAATCCACATGGGAGTGATAGATGTAGAACAAACTATAACAAGAAAGGAAACATTATCATTTACTTTTGATTACAAATAAACCTCTCTTACTAACAAATCATATGTATGATCATAAGATGAAAAATATTAGAAAATGTCAAATCTTAATAATGGAATGTCCATTGTGAGATTTTTCCTTGCTAAATTAACCTTCCTTTGTTAGTATAATATTTATGTTCGAAGCAAATCCAATAGGAAAATTAATTTTCTATATAACCTCTTTTATAACCTCACTTGTCATGTGTATAACCATGGATGAGTGGGAAATTTTCCATCATTATAAGAATGAGTTAAGTGTTTCATAACATTTGCTTCCATAATGTCATTAATAGCTATAACAACATATCATGAATAGTTGCATTGTAACAACATCAATGTAGCAACACTTTAATAACATCAATTTAGTAGTATTGTAATAGCATACTAGGTGTAGCATCATTGTAACAACATCATTGTTGTAGCTTTGTGACAACATCAGTATAACAAACACTATAGCAACAACAATGTGGCAAGATCATGAAGTTGCACAAGGTTTAGATGTTGTAATAGCAACTCAGGGTTCTAGTGTTCCAATGAATAATAAAATGCCAATTTATCAAAAACTATGATTTCAATTGTTGAGATATTTAAGGATAGTGTTATGTTGACATGATGATGCCTCACATAGAAAACCTGTAGTACACAATTCATAGATTCTTTGTTATAGGAATAGAAACAAGTGGTAGTTGGTTCTACAACAATCATGAGACTAGCCCCATTTTCAAAGCTAAATGCAAAATATGTTGCTTCTCTAATATTTAATTGTAATTCACATGAAATACTAAGGTATATCAATGGAAAACATTATGGGTCTAAATCACATACATGCTAATTCAAGGTCATAAACAAGCAAAAAGGGATTGAAAATGGGGAAAAGAGGATCTAAAAAGATGACATTTATGTGGCCCAACAAGAAGAATAAGATTAGGGGGAATTTTCTATAGTCAAAAATTTCATCACGATAGTTGGTTAACAATATATCCTTTGGTGTTGAAGTATACCACTCCAAAATAAAAGGAATTTTTTGGTGGCCTTTAATTTGAAGCTTAGAGAATTTGAAGACAAGTTTTAATTTCATAAATTTGAGCATCGAAACCACATTCAGCATAAATAGAAATAAATAAGAGATGTATTTCACTTGGGATAATAACCACCCATACTTGCATTGACCTTTATCCTAATGATATAGCTAGATATCCATGACATGACATTGTTTGAAGCATTAAGATTTGTATCTATGAGTCTGAAGAGAGGAGACAAAATTTGACTTCTTGATGAAAGTTATGAGGGGAGAAAACATGTTAATAGCCACATCTTCATTCACATTCCTAGATTCAATATATAATTATTATATTCTTTGGGCAAATGAAGTGTCCTTTTAGTTCAGAACAACCAATCTCTGTCACACATAAAATGTCAATTTGGGTAGGATTTTTATTTGAAGGATACTATGCAAAATATATGTAGGAGCATATGACAACTAGCGATAACCAAAGCTCAAAATCAATCATTGCAAGTATCTCCCTCAACACTCCAACACGCTTGATGTTACACTCCAAACCTTTCTCACACTTCAGAAAGAAAAGAAACACACGCTACAGAATAAATCACACTATGTCACACTATCACTCTTATTCAAAAAGAAACAACACTCCTGGAAACCATTCAACTCTCAAAAATTGTTGCAACACCTATTCAATCAATTAAACAAACCAAATAATTGTAATTGTAATCAAATAACCATCACACTAATGAAGGGACCGGTCCAGGATCTATAATATTGTAATAGAGGCTACAATCTTACAACTATTCAATGCATGAACAATATCTATAATAGTAACAATAAATCACACATAAATCACAACTGAGAGAGAATAAATATATTTTAGAATACCTCTTTAACCAGTTATCCCTGATAAGAAGGAGGGACCTTCCTCCTTAGCAGGGGTTGTTTAATTACATAACACACAAACTAATCAATAAAGAGATGTGGAGCCATGAATGGTAAATATTTGCATTAATTAAAGTTGTAGTACACGATTACAGTGTTAGTACTCCCTCCTCTAATCTTTATCTATGCATGCATCATGGGAAGAGAGTACATTTTTTTTATAATTTCATATTACATGTGACATTCCTATCTTAAAAAAAAACAAGATCATCATGAGAATCTATCGATTCTCATGTGATCCAAATCAAGATTATACAAAAATCGTATTATAACATATTATCTTAATTGAAAAATGTCTATCACAACTTTTCTAAATTACAATGATTTATTATTTGGAAATCCTAATGGTTTCAACTAATTTAGTTGTGCTTTCCATGAATGTATCCTTTCATCGATCAAACTGACTCTAACGTGTATTTTTCCAAATTGGTCTTTGTTGCTAATCATACAAGAACATAGTATCCAAAATAAGCTTGGTGTTGTATTGGCAACGTTATCAAAGTCTTTGTTCCATCTTTAGATAGGCAGAACTAGGGAGATATTTTCATGTAACAACATCTCAACAAGCCAAACTACCTTAAACAACCCTTCATCAATTAATTAATAAAATAGCCTAAAGCAGCTAGCTTTTATGTCAAATTACAAGAAAAAAATAGATAGTAAGGATGAATTACAAAAAGAAACATAATTTAGTCAATAATTCCTAACAAAGGGACGATGCATGGTTTTTTAAGTCAAAATGGTAAGAAAAGATAAGGAAAATAGTTGCAAAAGAATGTTATTCTTGTGTCCCAACATCTCCCCCCATCTTAAACATCTGCATGTCCTCATGTAGACCTTTATAACTGGATTCTAATATGCTATGAATGGAAATTTGAAAAAGCATATGTCCTTGTTGTATCTTCGTTGGGTGCTCTGTAACCTCGAGAGATAAATAATTCTATTTCCTATAATTTATTGTCTACTTGGTATGGGCATTGATACTTGTAAAACCTTCCTCCCACATTTACCCCAGTTAACCAGTCTATTGGGGTAAGCATGTGACAAGAGGCTCCTATGATGTGATTCAACCTCCCATTTACAGTTAAGGAAGTGAAACCGACAAAACAAAACCATTTTGACCTTCCACGCGTGTTATAACCTTCAGGAGCAAACCAACCTTTCCAGGTGACCAACCCCTAAGACAACTTGACATTTCATTGATCTAGACCTTCAATCGCTCCAATAACAAGCCATGCATGCCACTGAGTCCTTCCAGTCACTCCCACAACAAAGCGTGCCAGTGACTGTGGACTTTTTCAACTAGTTCTGAGCCAACAACCCCAGATTTTTTGCCACTTTTTCAGGGCTAGGACTCAGCCCACTGCCCAAAACATCATGAAACTTACAAAAATGATCAATAAAAATGGAATAAGGCTACTAATGCAATCAATGGTACAAGTACTTGATCTGACCTCTACTAGCCATGACAAGAATTTTGTCAAACATGTTACAAATATGTAATATACAGGTCATAACAACCTATCTGAGCATAACGGTCTCATACTTATCTAAGATTCGTAAAGAAGCATGGTTGCCTTATCACAATAACTTCATTTTCATCTATTAGGTCATATATTCATTGTACATTCATTTGCAAATTAAAACATGATGAGAGCCATACATCAAGTTTGAACAATGTAACCTTTGAAACGGGAACTATAAACTCAAAATGGGAACTCTCACCAAAAAACCTCGAAAAAACATGAAAAACAATGCAAAAAATGAAAAGTGTGAATACTAGAATAATGGTTTTTTTTTAGGGTCAATTTTCAATATGTTTTAAAAATGGCAATGAAAATTTATTTTTTTGTGCAAAAAACACCATGAAAATGAAAAGTGTTGATATTGGAACAACGACCTTTTTTTTAGGGTTAATTTTCAACATTTAAAAAAAATGTCAGTAAAACCGAATTTTTAAGTGCAAAAATTGTGCAAAAAAACACCCTCAAAACGAAAAGTGTTGATGTTAGAATAACACTTTTTTTTTCTAGGGTAAATTTACAGCATTTTGAAATAATGGTGTAAAAGATTTTATCATAGCTCCAAAAAACATTAAAATTTCAAAAGAATGATGAAAACATAA
>APFE030106333.1:23393-57180 GCA_000404065.3 Pinus taeda | reverse complement strand
TAACCAACATAAATAACAAGGATATAACAACCATAAGAATCACATATGAACCAATATATTTACACATGAAATACCAAGAGGAAAGGGCTCTCATTAATGAATGCATAAGCTAACCAAGTCTAGGACTTCCACGTACCACCTGACCATAGATTGGTTGAACCAAATCTTTCTTTCAACCAATCACCCCAGTGCCATATTCCAAGCATGAATGTGGGACTCGCAACAAAACCAACGCAATTTTCCTCATGCTTACAGCAAGCCCCACCAGATCACTAGGCCCTAAAAAAGCATGGATTCCACTGGATTTCTCCACCTACACCGTGAAGAATTTGTCTGCCTCCTAGTCTCTAGGCCTTACCATATTTCCCGCTATTCACTAGTTGAGGATTCCTAGGCCCATCAAGCATCTACCCTCCAAGATTTACCATATATCCTAGCATTCACCAATTGAGGATTCATAGACTTAATCGATGGCACACACCTCTAAGATTTACCTTATATCCGCCATTCACTAGTCGAGGATTCCTAGGCCCCCCGTGGTACACAAAATCTGGCTTTATCACAATCCCACCTTCTCTGGTCCAAGGATTATTAGGCCTTGTGTTCTTCTTTAGAGACACCTCACTTAGTTTCAAAACCATCTAGTAATTCAACTTAACAAGTAAAATAGAACCCATCACACCATGGCTATCCAAAAATGGCAAGGCAAGGCTGAAAATAACTGTCACACATGGAAAAACCCATGGCAGTGACAACAAGAGAACCAAATACTCACATGCATCTACCATGCATGCAAAATATAACAAAGAAATCACACATGAAATCGATACCTGCAAGTAATCTTGATATAGCCTCTTGATCCTTCTCTTCCTTTCTTGATCTTTGCTTCCCTTTACCTTCTTTGTCCTTCCTTTTCTTTTCGTGATCCAGTGCTAGAGTTCTCCAAGAATGCTCTAAATGTCCAATAGTGAGAGAGAGAATACAGAGAGCTCCAAAACTGAACTGACAACAGGTACCAACTAATCCTCATAAGCCTTTTTATTAATGAGGCATATATTTTTTTCAATTTTCCATTATTTTCCTTCATTTTCCTTCGCACGTGCAACCTGTGACCTTTCACCTTCCTTTTCTCCTAATTTCCATTATTTTCATAAATAAATTTCCAAAAAAGCCATTTTTCCTTTCCAAATCCTTTGTCATTGCATTTGCCAATTTCCTTAGCCATAATAAACCAAATGAACACCCACATTAGGATGTTTTACCCAACATTAAGCTTGGAATATGTGTCCCATGACCTTGGTTATTATTTTACCTTTATTAACTTTATTACATGGAATTTTGACGAGGGATGTTACAATACTTGTATACAGGAAACCAAATAATTGGAAAATTTAACCTAATTCCATACCAACCATCCCCACTTTTCTTGATACACTGTACATACTGAGGTACCCTAGAAAGTGCATGTACAAAGTTTTAAAAACAATAGGGATCCTCATTCCTCAATTCCTCCCTATAGGATTTCCATCTTAGCCTACTCCTTTCCAAAACATCATTTTTAAACACCTTGATACTTCTAAAACAATGCTCTAGGATCCTACTACTAAATTCCATCACAAACTTTTTAGTGATTGGGTATCACCACATCCCACTATATGCCATAGAAATTGTTTTATCTGGCCCCAATTCATCTCAAATAAGAAATTTCACAGCTTCCTCATTTGTTGTTACATTATTATAGGTGACTTTCCAGCTAACCTGATTCTGCATAAATGATGTGAAGGGCCTCGGTTGAACATCTCCAACATAGGGTGTAATATTAAAATTTCTTGCTCCAAAACAAGCATAATCATGCAAATATATTTCAAATAATAAATGTTGATCTGAAAATTTGGCCTTCTATAAAGATTCCAAGAAATATTGAAACTCTCTTACGTCATATAGTCACTTCTCTTTTATTGTTAGTTAGAAGACAAAGAGTTTTTCTTGCAGTTACAGAGGGTAGGAAGGAGAAGGGATTCTGCAGCTCAAATCATTCTCTACAAGTTCCTACATATGCTCCTTCTCTTCCTATAACAATTTTACTTTTTCCTACCATTCTCCTACCCACAATATTTCTTTCTTCCTTTCTCCCTTAATCCTTACCAAATCCTAAACCAACAAATTTTCAGCCCAAATCCTTTTAATATTGTAAACAATCTCCTTATTTTTTCATAGTGATAACCTCACTCTTCAAGATGATTATTAAACCTCTTCCATTTGTGTAATTCTTCAAGAAAAAATATTGGTTTCAAAGGCCCTTCATATTCTGATTGAACTATATCTATTGTTGTTACAGTAGCAGACTTAGTAAATCCCTACATTATTTCATTATTTTCTTTCTCCTTTTGTTACACTATCTCAACTGTTGATTTTTATGTATTAGCAGTGTCATTCATAGGTTCTTTTAGAGCAGAAGTTTGATTTAGTTCGGTTTTCTCTGTTTCAGCTATTGGTTCTTATGGAGCAGCATCATCATCAATAGGTTCTTATGGAATGACAAATTGATTTTCCCCAACCTGCTCTGCTTTAGTTGTTGGTTGGTTCTTGTATAACAACAACATCATCAACATGTTCTTGTGGATTAGTAGTATGGAACTCCTCATCATGTTATTCCACTTGTATATCAATCGAAACAGTGGTTTGGCTCTCACATCCTACCTCCTTAAGAATTTTTCTACAACCCTTGCATAATTTCCAACTATGTCAGTAGCCGACACCATCCCTGCAACCTCATCTAAGGTTTTTGTAGTGCCTCGCTCTAGTTACTAACCCTAATATTACATTAGCCTTGATATAGCCTTAGGTCTTATACATTACTTTTTGAGGGCCTTAGGTTGAGGATTCGATATTTGAATTTTACTATTAGTGGATGTGATAATAATTATTATATGCTAATCTGATGCTATGATGATAATGGTTGTGATGGACTCACTATGTTGTCTTCTTTACATTAGATTCTTGTTTAGATTTAGTGATTATGATGATGATTATATCATGGCGATGATTTAACATACATAATTATATCAATGGCTAATATTATGAAAATATATTATTGATGATTTATTGAGTGTGGTGGGAGACCACCTGAATGCACTTGTATGTGATGAGTCAATGACATTTGGTTTGATTGAATTACAAACTATTATCTCAAAAATTTAAAGTTAAAACTAATATTTTGTTGGGATTCCTAATGACTCACACATGGGTGATGGGGTTGTATAGATAGATGGAACTTCATGGGATAGGTGGGACAGCATATCTGATTTCACCCACTAACACTCCTACAATGACTTGGGCTAGAAGGTGTTGGTATACCTTCATCCTGAAGATCATGATGTTGTGGGGTAGACCCTAGATTGGGTCACTCACGAAGATTTCACTGGGCGACGCGCATCAAGGCTTGATTCCTTTATCCATGGCACCATTAGTCTCGCTATAATGGGTGGCATAGGAGAGCATAGCAGTCTCCATCATCATACCTAGTTTCTCCCCTCATAGTCACTAGATTCTTGAAGGGAAAGTGGCGAGGCACCCTTGGAAATTCAAGGGAAGTTCTTGAAGGGCACAACCAACTTGGAACCTAGAAGAAACTGATTGGCGTGGAACCCTTGGAACTTCAAAGGGAAGTTCTTGAAGGGAACAACTGACTTGGCACCTTTTGGCATCAAGAAGGAACTAATAAAATATAATTAATAAATTATAATCATACTAAATCAAATAATGTGTTAGGTATTATAAAAAAGTTATCTAAATCAAGAATAAAACTTCGGGTAAAGGGAGAATAGGAAGGAAAAAAATATTGGACCACTTGAGAATTATACCCTTCCCATGGTTGGAAAATCTTAGGTAGTGCATAAAGTGTTTTTAATAAGCAAAATAGGGGAAAAGGGACATAGAGTCAATTAGAAATATTAATCTTAAATATGGTTAGCCTCATCAAGAAAGGAGGGCAATGAATGAAAACAAAAAATAATAAATTAAATTAGAGAAATTAAATTTCATGAGAGAACCTCCATGTGGCAAGGGCCAACACAAGGATCTCCATCTAAGAATCAAATTGAGTTAAACTAGGATGTGATTAGGGGACCAAATCCGAGACTTATTACTTGACTTCAGTAATGAATTGATCCAGGTGGATATTGTTGCCCACCCACCTATTCCACTTGGACCCTCACCATTGTTTCTTTCAGTTTTTTAGTTTCCTTAATTAATCTAGGTGGATATTGGTGGCCACCTGCCAAGTCCACTTGGACCCCCACCATTGTTTCTTTCATCTTTTCAGTTTCCTTAATTGTAGCACAGTTTACTATTTTTAGCAGTTTTTTGGGTCCTAAACTTGTGGAGCCGTTTTAAGGCCCTAAACGATATTTTTGGGGAAAACTGGGAGCAGCATGGGTCCATGGACCAACGTTTCTCTTCCCAAAGTTGTGATTCTCAGATAGATATTTCTAACGAGATATTGTGCACGTCAAACTGAGATCATATGCCAAAGTTACGACCCCAGGAAGTTGATGTACCAATTTACCAAACGGGGCCCATAGTTTGGCGTTTCATCTTCTAAGGTTAGGTTTTTGGATGTTTAGGATTTTCCATTGTTTCTCAACAATAAATATGCCTTAAAGCCTCATTGTAACATAGTTCAGAGGCATGTAGCCACCACATCTCTTCTCAGAGATAAGCCTACCATCACCCTAGCTGGTTTATTTCCATTGTTGTTTGTAAGCATATTTCAGTATTTTACATTAATGAAATGAAGTATTATTTCTATTGCATCTCTGTGTTTATGGTTATCTCTATGATTTGTTTCATTCCTGTTTAAATATGGATCAATGGTATCAGAGCGGTTTTCTTTTTCTCTTTTTTTCTTTGCATGTCCCTAACAAGGTCGGGATATAAGGAGTTAGGGCTTTAATTGGTCGAACCTTTGCAAGACCAACCTCGCAAATCCCAATGGTCTCCCATGGCGGATGAAAAGAAAGATGAGGGGGTAGGAGATCCTATCAAAATCTTTCTCGAAGAAGCCCTCGAGTGACAAAGGAACGCGATGATGGACAACTTTGCCCAGATCCTTTCGCAGCTACCCAAGGGCGACGCATATCGGCTTCTAACATCTACTCTGGAAACGCCACACCGTTTAAAGTACAAGTTAATTTTGAAATCCCCATATTTAAGGGTTAGATAGACGCAAATGCTGTCAATAAATGGTAAATCTACTAGAGGGTTATTTTTCTGTTCATGATTTTTCCAGTCGGGAAAAGATTATTTTTGCTCTTCTCAAAGCAGCCCCCCACGTCAAGGACTGGTGGGAAACCTAATGCGAGTATAAGGATGTAAGTATAGGCTCACTATTTTTATCCGCACCCACTTGGGATTCATTCCGAGATGCCATCAAGGAGCAGTACTACCCTATCTGAAGCTATGGGGATCAATACATAAAGTGAACCACACTGCAGCAAGGGAGGGACCAATATGTGCCAGAGTTTACCAATATTTTCCATACCCTTCACACAATGTCGGGTATCAAGGATTCAAAGCAGCATTTGGTACTCAAATACCGTAGCTGCCTACACAAGTACATCCAGGAAAAAATAGAATTTCTAAACATCCCCTCGCTCGACACAACATACATATATGTTTTCAAGGTCGAGAAAAAGTTTAAACAGAAGAAGCGAGACTTTGGATCTGCGAATTCGAAGCAAGGGAAAGGTGCCCCCAAACTACAAAACAAAGGACAAAGCCAAGGTGGGGTGGCCCAAGACAACCCGCCAAAGCTGCAAGCAAAGAACAGCTTTGTGAAGCCGAAAAAGGACACGGGCAAGTGGTGTGAGTTCCATAAGAATCCACCCACAACACAAGTGAGTGTCGGGCCAAGAAGTCACTGGTGGCTTAGCTAAAGGTTCCAGAATTAGATGCATGTTCTGACTCTAAGTCAGAACCCGACAAGGGGAATGACAAAGGGAATCAGATTATTGATGTGGACCTAATGCCACTGTTGCCACCATGAAGATACAGAAGGAGGAACCCGAATATCTAGAGGAGGAGGAGCATCTCTTCCACTCCCAGATGTGGGTAAAGGGCTCCCCGCTAAAGTTCATTGTGGACAGCGAGAGCCAAAAGAACCTCATGAAGTAGCTAGGCTTACTGACCACAGCACATCCAAAACCGTACACCATCGGGTGGCTTCACTAAGGACAAGATCTTCTCATGAGCCAGCAGTGTTGCCTTCCATACAACATCAAGACCTTCACGAATGAGGTATTGTGTGACATTTCTCCCCATGAAGTTTGTGATGTATTATTAGGACAACAATACTTGTGGTTGTGTATGAATCAAGGCCCTGTGCTATTATTGTTACTTTGGGAAATAAGTTGTACAGGATACTAGAGGTAGCACCACCTATTGTCATCTCTTTGGTTACTGCAAAACAATGCAGGAGGCTCATTTCCAAAACCGAGATTTTTTTTCCTAATGATACACCCTCAAGGAAAGAAGAAGACGGTGGCCACGACCTCCAGACAGGGCCCCTCCACACAACAACTACAGATGGACAAGATCATGGAGGAGTACGAGGAAATATTCACCTCCCCTGCAAGGGTTCCTCTACACTGTCAGGTCAGGCACTCCATCAATCTGATCCCAGGTGTACCGCTGCCCAATGGACCAATCTATCAGCACTCCTTTCCGGAGAATGATGAAATCAAGAGGCATATTCAAGAGCTACTGCAGAAAGGTCACATCCATCCAAGTTCATCGCCCTGTGGGAGACCGATCATGTTGGTAGAGAAGAAGGATAGGACTTAGAGACTCTGTATTGACTATCGGGTGCTAAACAAGATCACTATCCATAATAGGTACCCAATCCCATGGATTGATGACATCCTGGACCAACTCAAAGGGGCAAAATATTTCAGCAAGATCAATTTGAAGTCAGGATATCACCAAGTACCAATCGAACCCTTCGATGTGTGGAAGACTAACTTCAAAGCCAAGGAAGGCCTTTTCGAATGGTTGGCTATGCCTTTCGGATTGACGAATGGTCCTAGAACCTTCATGAGACTAATGGGCGACCTCTTGCAGCCATTCGCCAACTCATTTTTGGTGGTATACTTGGATGACATCTTGATCTTCAGCGAGAGTTGGGAAGAGCACCTCCACCACATCCGACAGGTTCTATAAACACCGCGACAACACAAGTTATGTGCCAATTTGGAGAAATGCACTTTTGGCATGACCCAGGTTCAGTATCTGGGATACATTATTGATGAACAGGAGGTGCATGTGGATCCAGCAAAGATCCAAATCATTTGGGATTGGCCATCTCCAACCACTATGACAGAGCTCTGTATCTTTCTAGGTCTTGCCAACTTCTACCGTAGGTTCGTGTTGGCATTTTCTCATATCACTTGGCCCTTGAGTCAAGTCACCAAGGGAGGAGCGAAAGAAAAATTCTTTTGGTCTGAATCTCAATAGAAGGTATTCACAGAGTTGAAATATCGCTTCTACATGGCACCAATGCTCACATTACCAGGCTTGCAACAACCATTTGAGGTCAAGACAGATGCCTCTGACTATGCTATTGGGGTAGTCCTTACTCAGCATGGGCATCCAGTGGCATATCATAGTGAGACACTTTCAGACAAAGTCCAAAAGTATCCCACTTATGACAAAGAGATGTATTCCATTGTGTAGGCCTGCTGAAAATGGAAGAATTATATTTTGGGGAAGGAAATGGTCATCCACACAGACCACCGACCCCTACAGTTCATACAGACCCAAGGGAAATTGCAGAATGATCACCATCAGAAGTGGTCCACATACCTACATATTTCCAATTGAATATCAAGTATAAGGAGGGAAGCACCAATAATGTTACAGATTGCCTCAGTCGACCACCAATCATGGCGTTAACCACCGTGCTCAACTCTTGTGGGCACGAGACTTCTGATTGGCCACTTCTCTACAAAAGTGACCCAGAATTTGTCAACACATACCAGACACTCTTGGAGGGTCAACATGTTCTAGAATTTCACCTCCAAGATGCCCTTTTATGCCACCTGGGTCACCTTTGTGTTCCTTCAAGCGAGCATGCCAAGACGATTTGGGAAGCACACTACAGTTAGGCTACTAAGCATTTCGGGGTCGAGAAAATGGTGGCAATACTGCAAAAGTATTTCTATTGGTTGAATCTTCGACAGGATGTCCGGAAGTACATCAGATCATTCATTGCCTATGCCATTGCCAAGCCAACCATTAAGAAGCAAGGCCTCTATACCTCGCTGCCTACCCCTAGTCGACCTTGGGAATCCATCTCCATGGATTAAATATTAGGCCTTCCTTCCACTAAGCATAGAAATGACTGTGTTTTTGTGGTCGTCGACAGCTTCTTGAAGATGGCCATTATGGCGGCATGCAAGAAGAATATCACAACAGAAGCCACTGCTAAACTCTTCTTTGAACGAGTGTGGGTACACTTTGGCATCCCACGGTCTATCATCTCAGATCAGGACAATAGGTTCCTCAATACATTTTGGTCTAGCCTCTAGTCGATGCTGGACACCAAACTCACTAAGTCCACAACCTTCCATCCTCAAACTGATGGTTAGACGGAGCTTGTCAATAGGATGATCGTACACATTTTGCACATGTACAACTCAAAGAATGCATGCACATGGGACGAGAGCCTCCCCTATGTTCAACACAACTACAACCAGGCTCTTCACAGCTTGACTGGCTACAACCCTTTTCAAGTGGGCTTGGGATTCCAACCACTATGTCCTATTGATGTGGCCATGCCATTTGCAACTACCCACGTAGATTCAGCTCATGTCCAGTCTGAAACAAATAAGGTAACCAACTTCATTGAGCACATCCAACATATTCAAGAGTAGGTCCATGACATTCTGGAGAAATCAAATGCCAAGTACAAGTAGCGACATGATCAACATCGGGTGCCACACAAGTTTCAAGTGGGCAACAAAGTCTGGTTGCATTTGCAAAAGGAACACCTTACCGGAGCCTATCGGAAACTCAAACCACTCTGATATGGTCCTTACACCATTACCAAGTCTATGGGAGACAATTCATTTGAACATAGCATTCCCCCATTCCTTGGCCTGCACCCAGCGTTCAATGTGGACCGCCTTTGGCCATACTTTCCACCATTACTAGACACATTTGACATTGCAGAATAGCTCACACCCATAGAGTTAAATCCAGATTGCATGGAACAAGTTGCAACTGATTGGGTCATGGACACACAGATCAAGCACACTCATCAATAGAATATCCAACTGTACCGAGTTGTCAAAGCAAGCCAACTCCTTCACCAGGGCAAGTGGCTCACCAGGGACCAAGTTCAACAGAAGCTTCCTCATCTCATGGAGGAACTCAATGCAATGGGGACCACTGCTTCCTAAGGGGGGAGGAATGATCCATGTGGATATTGGTGGCCACCTGCCAAGTCCACTTGGACCCCCACCATTTTTTCTTTTAGCTTTTCAGTTTCCTTAATTGTAGCACAATTTACTATTTTTAGTAGTTTTTCGGGTCCTGAACTTGCAGAGCCGTTTTAAGGCCATAAACGAAATTTCCTGGGAAAACTGGGAGAAACATGGGTCGATGGACCAAAGTTTCTCTTCCCAAATTTGTAGTTCTCAGATATATCTTTCTAACGAGATATTGTGCGCATCAAATGGAGTTCATATGCCAAAGTTACGAGCCCGGGATGTTGATGTACCAATTTACCCAAATGAGGTCAGAGTTTGGCGTTTCATCTTCTAGGGTTAGGTTTTTGGATGTTTAGGGTTTTCCATTTTTTCTCATCAATAAATAAGCCTTTAAGCCTCATTGTAACGCAGTTCAGAGGCATGTAGCTGCCACATCTTTTCTCAAAGATAAGCTACCATCGCCCTAGATGGTTTATTTCCATTGTTGTTTGTAAGCATATTTCAATATTTTACACTAATGAAATGAATTATTATTTCCACTGCATCTCTCTGTTTATGGTTATCTCTATGATTTGTTGCATTCATGTTTAAATTTGGATCATTAATTGTAGCACAATTTACTATTTTTGGTAGTTTTTCGGGTCCTGAACTTCCAAAGCCATTTTGAGACCCTAAACGACATTTTTTGGCCAAATTTCTCAGTGATTGCAATGGAAATTGTGTCAACCACTGTATTCCTCGAAGAGATCTTTCCAATGAAGTATCAGACACATCAAACATAGATAATATGACCAAGTTACGACCTTGGGAAGTTGGCTACCCAACTAACCCCAACGGGGCCCATAAACTCTTGGTGTTACATCTCCTCAAGTTATGGTTTTGGTTGTTTAAGGTTTTCTCTTATTGCTTAATAGTAAAAAGGCCCTTGGGCCTTATTGTAACTCAGTTTAGAGGCATGTAGCCACCACATCTCTTCTCAGAGATAAGCTATCATCGCCCAAGCTAGTCTTGTTTCCATTCTGTTTGTAAGCACATTTCAGTATTTAATATTAATGAAATGAAGTGTTATTTATGTTTCATCTCTGTATTTATAGTTATATCTATAATTTGTTGCTTTCTTGATTAAATATGGATCATGAACCCTAATTAAGGAGTAGAAAAGTGGGATCAAGATCCAAATAGGAAAATAAATAAGGAAACTTGTTGGGTGAGGAAAAATATTAATTTTTGAATTAAAATTTAAGTAAATAATTTTGGAGAGCCTAGGTGAGAGGGTGACACATGGGTTGCTGAACAATCAACCTTTTGAATTAATAAAAATAATTAGCTATGCATGAAGTGTCAAGTGTTACCTATGAAGCCTCCTATAAAAGAAGGGGAAAGTTATGGGAGAAGGACATATTTTCTTACCATATGGTTGGTTGGATGAGATAATGCAATAGTGAGTCATTACAAAGCTGCAATGAGTTTTTTGAGGTGGAGGCCATTAGAGAGGGGACTTTTGAGCCAAGAGTGCTCTCCTCCATTAGCTAGCACTCTTCCTCTATTGTACAACCCCATTGAAACTCAAGGGTCCGTGGGGAAGAAGTGAACCCAAGGAGTAGGTTGGGAGGTCGACTGGTGAGTCATCCTCACTTGGTCAGGATGCCTCATTCTCCACATGGGAACACAAACAACAACAACTGAGTGAAAGTAGCGGCAAGGCCAAGAACGAATATCCACTCTTGGGTGAACGATATCTTTAGTATTCATGATGTTATATTACATGATTTTTTTGTATCTATAGATACCAAATGTAAAAGTGAATGATATGAGGATTGCATTGTAAATTATGGACTATTGATGTAAATGCTTTAATATCTATGTGTTTCTCATGTTGATGGTGTTTAAAGTACTATGTGATTTTAGTAATGAATGTTGCTAGAAAATGCTTAATTTAAACTAAAAATACTTATTTTCTTATGATTGTATTCCAAGACTTAACTGCATTATTTATGGGTTTTAAAAGAAAAAGGGCATCATAGGGATAGTTCTTATAGTTTCCAACCCTGTTTATTTCTTAAACTGAAATTTCTCTTTAAGTGTGGCAAGTTGTTCCTTCAAGTTTCCATTTTCTTCTTTTAATTCATTAATTTATTGAGTGAAAGGGTCAATTTCAATCTTACCTAGTGAAGGAATGATTTCTTTCTCCTATGTGGGTTCTTCTTTCCTTTCTTCACTTGGTTGTTCCTTTGGTTCCTTTGATTCTATTGTAGCAGCATGGACTACAGGTGTTGAGGCAATTGATGGTGTAAAAGTCACTCATACTCTCTTCTTAGGGTTTTTACCCCCTAATGTCTTCTTTAGCGACCTCTTCCTTACTTTCATTTGTAGAGAAATTTATTTCTTAGTCACTTCTTCAAGTGTCTTTTTCTTAGGTGCCTCTTCTTTAAATGCCTCTTCCTCAACAAGGAATCCATTCCCAATACTTTCAGACCTCCCACTAGATACATCCACTGGTCTTTCAGTACAAGCCTTCTTCAAATAATGCCTACCTTGAATACCCCTTTGACGAGATCTAGGAGGTGTAACTACCCTTGCTTCTAACATTGTTTCAACAATTTCTTCCTATTCTTCATCCTCACTCTTTTCCTGCTTATAGGCTAGTACATGCAACCTTGCTAGTAGTTTGGTCCATGTGCTTCCTTCTTGTTGCAGTGAGTCAATTATAATAAGTGACTGAATTATAATAAATTTGATGAGCCCATAGTTATTTATATATCCGGATCTTGGGGGGAGGCCCCCAAGATTTGAGAAATTGAAATGTGAGAAAAATATGGGTGTTGGGTATACGACCAAAGTCCCACATTGACTAGAAGTGGGGAGGATCATGGGTATATAAGGATGGACAAATATCTCCATTGGTATGAGGCCTTTTGGGGTAAATCCCAAAAACAAATCCATGAGGGTTTAGGTCCAAAGTGGACAATATCATACCATTGTGGAGATATGTGGTGTCTAGAGTCCTTACAAGTGGTATCAGAGCCAAGTTCTGAAGTTAGCCAAGTGGATGAATCCTCAGAATGTCGAACGAAGGTGGTGGCCCCGGTAATATCACGATGGGATCCGTGGATGAGCTCGGTTAGACAGGCGGTGTGCTCTAGATTCTTCATGGATGTGTCCTGGTCCCAACACGCTGAAGAGGAGTTGACCTGGGATAGAGCAAGCTCTCGAGGCAGGTGGTGCTCCATGTAAGGCGTGTGCTTCCAACGCATTGGAGTGGAGAATCCTGGTTGGTAGACATTGGACGGATGGATAATCGTTTAAGGGGAGGCTCGATGGTCCTTTGTTCGAGGGGAGGATTGTTGGGTATACGACCAAAGTCCCACATTGACTAAAAGTGGGGACGAACATGGGGATATAAGGATGGACAAATATCTCCATTGGTATGAGGCCTTTTAGGGTAAAGCCCAAAAACAAATCCATGAGGGCTTACGTCCAAAGTGGACAATATCATACCATTGTGGAGATATTTGGTGTCCAGAGTCCTTACAATGAGAACACACAATAAACAAAACCACCAAGAAACGTTTTATTAAAATAGAGAATAGCTGTAAAAGCTACATTGTGGTGGAAAAATTGTTCTTTTACAAAATGTGACTTGTTACTTATAGTCTTTTTTAGTTACAATACCATAGGTAAATTCCATTGGTGAATCAGTACCATGAGTGGATGCCACTTACAATACCATGGGTAAATTCCATGGGTGGGTAAATTACATGGGTGGATGAATACCATGGGTGGATGCCACTTACAATACCATGGGTAAATTCCATGGGTGGATAAATACTATGGGTGAATAAATACCATGGTGGATGACACTTTCCATTCGGATCATTCCTCCCTCCTTAAGAATCAATGATCCCCGTTGCATGAAGTTCCCTCCTGAGAAGCCTTTGTTGAATATGAAGAGCCACTGCAGAGAAGGGTTTTGTGTGGTTAACCCATAACCATGATGAATGAATATTCGAGGATAGAGATACCCTGTAATGCTTATGACCAACATTGATACTAGCAGTGTGTGGCCTAGGAAATGGACTTCAATGAGGCGTGGGTTTGTGGATGACCCATAACCATGAAAAATGGAGATCCGAGGATAAAGATACCCTGTAATTCTTGTGACCAACTTTTATACTAACAATGTGTGGCCTAGCAAATGGACTTCGATGATAAGGGTTTTGTGTGGTTGACCCATAACCTTGGGTTTGTGGGTGACCCATAAGCATGATGCTTGTCATTTCTCTTGGTAAAAGTATGGTGGCTTGTTTGGTAGATTCTTCTATCCAATGATATGTCGCAAAGGCTTCTTTCACATTATTTTTTTCTAGCAATAGACATATTATTGCAACTTTGGTGATAACTTCTGTTATAGATGATGAAGTCAAATTCTGTCAAAAACTCATTTGAGGTATTAAATATATATTTCCATTGATATAAGACACTTGAACTTTGATGACCTGTGAAGTGATAAATGATTCCTAAAACTCATGGTACGCATAGTTGTGCAACTTTCCAAACATATGCAATTTCAATTGCTCATATCTCTCAAACTGGGAAACAAAATCAAATATCATAAAAAACTCATTTGAGCTAACAAAAAATCCTTTCAAATGAGCTATTTTTCACTTTCTAAAATTCTATGTGGTAGTCATGGAAATTGTATGAATTTTGTTGAATATTTTTTCTCTACAGTTCATTCATCATTGTGCTTCAAACCCTTACTCCCATGGAGCGGTAACTTATTATGATACCATTGATGTAGATCTTGGGGGGAGTGATCCACCTGGGTAGGGCTGGGATTTCAACCATTATGCCCCATTGATGCAGCCACCATTTACAGCTACTCAGGTAGATTCGACTCACGTGCAGTCCGAATCTAAAAGGGCCAATAGCTTCATTGAGTGCATTCAACACATCTGCCAACAGGACCATGATATATTGGATAGGTCCAATGCTAAGTACAAGCAGTGCCATGATTAACATTGAGTGTTGCACAAGTTTTAGGTGGGTGACAAAATTTGGCTACATTTGCATAAAGAGTGCCTTTTTGGGCCCCACCGCAAACTTCACCCACTCCACTATGGGCCATACACCTTCACCAAGGCCATCAATGACAATTCCTTCGAACTCATTATCCCACCATTCCTTGGTTTGCACCCAATGTTCAATGTAGATTTCCTTCGGCCATACTTCCTGCCATTGTTGGACACATCTGACATTGCAGAACATCTCACACCAACAGAGCTAAACCCAGATTGCATGGAATAGGCCACCACTAATATGATCATGGACACACGGGTCAAGAGCACTTGCCAGCAAAAGATCCCACTATATTGGGTTATCAAAGCTAACCAACTCCTTCACCAAGGCAAGTGGCTCACCAGGGACCAAGTTCAACAAAAGTTTTCCCATCTCATGGAGGCACTCAATGCAATGGGGACCATTGCTTCCTAAGGGAGGAGGAATGATCCAAGTGGATATTAGTGGCCACCTACCTATTCCACTTGGACCCCCAACACTATCTCCTTTAGTTTTTCGACATCCTTAATTGTAGCACAGTTTACTCTTTTTGGTGGTTTTATGAGTCCTGAACTTCCAGAGCCATTTTGAGGCTCTAAACGACATTTTTAGGGAAAACAGAGAGACCGGAAATGTCCCAAATTCGCTTGCCAATTTTCTTTCAGACTTCTCTTCGATATCTTCGAAGTAAGGTATTATTGTAGCCAAATGGAGATTGTATGCCAACATTACGACCTTGGGAAGTTGACATACCAATTTACCCAAACGAGGCCCACAATTTTGGCGCTTCATCTCCTAGGGTTAGGTTTTTGGATTTTTATGGTTTTCCATTGTTTCTTAATAATAAATAGGCCTTTGAGACTCATTGTAACACAGTTCAGAGGCATTTAGCAGCCACATCTATCCTTAGCGATAAGCTAACATCGCCTGAGTTATCTTATTTCCATTTTGTTTGTAAGAATAGTTCAGTATTTTTCCATTAATGAAATGAACTGTTTTTCTGCCATATCTCTGTGTTTATTCCTGTTTAACTTCGGATCAGGGGGGCCCCCAAGATCTGAAAAATTGAAATGTGAGAAAAAATGAGAACTCATAGAAAACAAAACCACCAAGAATTGTTTTATTAAAATAGAGAATAACTGTAAAAGATACGTTGTGGTGGACAATTTGCCTTTTTTTAAAATGCAACTTGTTACTTTATCCTTTATTAGTTACAATACCATAGGCAAATTCCATGGGTAGGTAAATACCATGGATAGATGGCACTTACAATACCATGGGTAAATTCCATGGGTGAATAAATACCATGGGTGGAGGCTACTTACAATACCATGGGTAAATTCCATGGGTGGATGAATACCATGGGTGGATGCCACTTTCCATTCAGATCAGTTATGTAGGTTTTAGGATCTTTCACCATGCATATAACATCTACCATATGTTGTAACGACTTTAACAAATAGTAGGGAATATCAATTATTTATCCATTGCGTAGATGTGATAATCGCTGAAAGTGGTAGTATAATACAATCCCAAAATTCCATTCATAGCTTATAAATTTCCAAATAAAATAACACGCAGAGTCCCAAGGATGAGGAAGGGATGTTTTTCAAACCCTCTTCCCTTATGCCTTACCTCCTCTCCTTCCTACAAGGATGTATATTTAGTTATTGGGACTGTTATTTTATATCCATTCCCATCTGAGGTAGACTATCACCCTAGAAACTACTTCCTTTGTAACAACAACTATAAATCCTCTTAACTATTGATCCCTGCTCATTCAAAGTCTTTGTAAATTCTAAAGCAATTTTCTCATTAAATCCCTATAACTTCTCGAAATATGCCAACTAGCCCGTACTTTAAAATACTTCCAAGGCATCCAAATGGTGTATCAAAGCATCAATAGGGTTGGGTTTGTGGTAGACTATTTCTCATCTCATGGCTTCTCAAAAGGTTGTTACAATGTTGACACTTGGTTCATGCAAATTTCCGTTATAACGGAAAATGTAGCTCTACTAGAATTGACAATTCTGACCCATTTCTACAGTTTTATTCCATAATTGACAAGTATCGAAAATGATTTTAGTAAGTCACATCAGGTTTTCAAGAGTAATGGAAGGAGTAATGACGATTGATTGTTATTAATACAAGGTCTAATCATTAGTTACTAATTTGGGATAATGGTATGGTCCATCATACGAAAGATATGATTCACTCCCGCACTCCCCACCAACACCCACCCCCCCCCCCCCCCCCCAACCCACTTCATGATAACAGGACATCCTCAAACGTATGTGACAAGAGGTCATGTCAACCTTAAGCCTGCAATTAAATGAAAAAAAGTGTACATGTCATCAACTTACCATTATGTTGATGTGGAAACTGTACAAGTGACAATGACTCGATCAATGTAGTGCAACTTTTCATTCGTGGCATATGTCTATTAGTGAAGTCTTCCATTACAATGATGTGGTGAGAGAAATGTATGTGTCAACAAAACCAAGTGTATTATAGCAAGTTTATAGTTGTCAACCACAAGAATGCAAGAACACATGTATCAACTTGTGGTGAATAAATGAAATTATTTATGATCTGTATAAGTGGAACTATCTGAAGTTGTAGAAGTGGCTTGCAAATATATAGAGTTGTATCAACAAAACTCTAGGAAATTGTATAAGTTAAAATTGTTGAATGTAATCCTAAGCAACTTGTGATGATTGATAAATATTAAATCTGTATCAACAACAAGATCAAATAGTAAACCATTTATAGACAAAGAAGAAGAGATATCAAAATGTTGTTATAGAAGAAGAAAAATATGTGTTGACTGTTGACAAGCTGGTTTTTAACCACCACATTCATCCAATATTTCCCTAGAGGGATTTTCACCATTAGGCATTTATTTTTAAAGAATGATAAAACTAAGTGGTTGGAAGTTTAGGAATAATTTCCCTTGCCCCAACAACTTCAAGGTTTGAATCTGCATCTGAGAAAATGTTGATGAATGAATCCTTAGAAGTAGGCTTATGATACAACTACAAATGGTGTCCATTGGCAAGAAAATATGTATGAGATCCATCACTGCTTTTCAATTTTACAGCCCCATTGTTAAAGACTGTATCTACCTCGCAAGGACCTAGCCACCAGTGCACAACTTCCCTTTGAAATTTTTAAATCTGTAATCATATAATAGAGCCCAATCACCCATTTGAAACACCTTCTTAATAAGTTTATCATGCCACTTGGCACACTATTGTTGGATGATATATGTTCATTACATAGTAGACAAGCACTTCTTATCTAAGTCATTAAGTTGTTCCATTAATTTTTTTTGAGCTACAATCAAGTCTAAATTCACCTCAAACGTAGTTTTAAGTGTCTTTATCTCAAATTCAATGGGAAATATAGAATCTTACTAAATACCAACTCATAGGGAGAGAATATTACAGTATTCCTCCAAGTAGCTCTATCATCCCATAACATTTTTGGAAGTCTCTCAACTTAGTATCATCAGTGGCCTGCCATAGCATTCGTGAAAGTAGCATCAATCACCTTATTGGTACTTTCCACTTGCCCATTAACCTGTGGATGGTAAAGTGAAGTGACTTAGTGATGAATCCTATACTTTTTGACAAGGTCATGTATAAGCCAAGAAGTAAATCATGCTCCTCCATCTGTAACTATATCCTTTGGTACTCCATATGAAGAAAAAAATTCTTTGACAACAAAGTCTAAAGCATCACACTAATATTCCATAGTGAGTGTTCTTGCCTCCACCCACTTAGTGACGTAGTTTGTGCACACTGAAATATAAGTATTTTTCTTAGATTGGGGATTAATTAGTTTCACAAAATCTAAATCCCACCTCTTGAATGGCTCCATCACCAATTGATACCGTAACAAAATTTCATCTAATTGAGTAGGTTGGTCCATTATTTGATAACTCTCACACCCTTGCACATATATCCATGCATCTCATAACACAGTAGGCCTAAAATATCCCATCTAAAGAAGCTTATGAGCTATTCTCCTTTTTGTAAAATTTCCCCCACAAGGCCAATCAGACAAGCCTTAAGAAGATCATGAATCTCATCCTCCCTCTCACGCCTATTGATTTTCTAATGAAACCCAGTGTGGAAGAGGTAGTCATCCAACCAAAAAATTCGAGAACTTTGTTGAACAAATCTTCTCTTCTCTCTAGGATATAGGTGATGGGGAAGCTTTCCTACAATAAGGTAATAAGAAATGTATGCATACCAAGGTGAATAGGTGGATAATGCAAAGAGATACTCATATGGGAAGGAGTCTTCAACAGGTAGATTATCAATATCATTAGTCAACCTAGTAAGAAAATATGCAAAAGCATTATTCTTCCCAAGTTTATCTACAATTGTAATATCAAATTTTTGGAGTAATATAAACCACCTAGTAACCTTAGCATTATTAACTATTTTATTCATTAAAAATCGGATAGTAGAATAATCAGTTTGCAAAAAAGTTTGGTAACCAGTAATGTAATGCCTAACTTTGTTGATAGCATGAATACCAACAGGAAACTCTTTTTCTGTCACCATATAATTTACCTTTGTAGGGTCAGGTTTTTATTGATATAGTAGATGGTGTAAAATTTATTTTCCTCCTTTTATCCCAACACATCCCAAATGGTTGTATCAGAATCATCAACAAAGATGTGAAATGACATACTTCAATTGGGTCCTTGTGAAATGGGAGTTGTTGTTACACACAATTTTGAATTTGTAAAAGCAATGTTACACTTGTTTGTCCATATAAAATCTTTATCCTTTGTTAATAGGGAAAATAAAGTAAATGCAATCTTAATTTCTATGAATTACTATAGTAACTTTTCCTGCCCCAAAAAGCTACATACCTCCTTCTGCATCTTAGGAGTGGGAATTCTCAAAACTACCTCAATTTTTGTTGGATCAACCTATATACCTACAACAGAGAGATAGTGACCTAAAACAATACCTTCAGTCATATCATGTGACACTTTTCAATACTAAGATAGAGTTGGGTCTATATAAAACGCTCAAGTACCTTTTCAAGGTTGTGCAATACTTCATCAAACTCATCCCCATAGGGTGTAAAATCATCCATAAATATTTCCAAACAGTGATTGACCATGTCAGAAATGATTCCTAAAACTTCTCGCTAGAAGGTTGCAGATGTGTTACAAAGTCCAAAAGGTAAGACCCTATAGGAAAATGTACCCTAGGGGAAAGTGACGGTAGCCTTGTAATGGTCCTCAAGAGTGATTTGAATATGGTTATAGCCATTAAACCCGCCCAAATAAGAGAAAAAAAAAATTTACTAGGCGGAGTATCTAGTACCCTAGGGGAAAGTGACAGTAGCCATGTAATGGTCCTCAAGAGTGATTTGAATATGGTTATAGCCATTAAACCCGTTCACAAAATAGAAAAAAAAATTACTCGGCAGAGTATCTAGGACCTCATTAATAAAGGGTACTTGGAAATGGTCCTTCTGAGTGGCTTTATTAACCTCCCTATAGTTAACACAAACTCTCCACTTACCATATTTCTCGGGGAAAATAACAGTTATAGATACCCGCTCACTATCAGGAATTAGATAAATGAAGTTTGCATTTAATAGCTTTTGAAGTTCCTCCTTGATAACACTTTTCAAGGTTGGATCCATTCTATCTTGAGGTTGTCAGATAAGCTGAGATCCTTCTTTTAGACAAATATAACGAGTGCACAGAGTAGGATGGATATCCTTCGTGTCCTTATAATCCCACTCAAATTATTCTTTATTGTTTCTCGGTAACTACACTAATATCTCTTTTTGTGCAAGAGTTAAATTAGGATTAATATTTAAGGTCTTCTCAGGCTCTATCTCCACTAGAACACCCTTAAGACTATGGGTCGTAGGTATTACTTCTATAATGATATCATGAAGAGTCTCTTCCTCACTAGATATGTCTATCATAGAACTTAACAACCAAGATTTTGATAGTGTAATAGCAGAAGGGTCATTAATGAATTTGTTAATAGTATTGTCCTTAGTCTCATTTTTAAAATTTAAGGCCTTTCCTAAAGTGAGCAGTGAATGTGTATTAACTTCCTCTAGTTCAAAATCAGACCATAAAGGATTCTCATATTCTTAAATCAGTTTAGCTGGAGGCTAAAGAAAAACATAGTTGGCAATGTTACCATCAGATATGGTTATACACCCAGATCTACATCCAATAATGGCATCTGCAATGGCCAGCCATGACCTGCCTAAAATTAGAGGACATCCCCCAGTTGTGTTTTAGGTTGTAACACCATAAAATATACTAGATATTGCCAAGAATATACTAAAATAATAACATCCTCTAATATTCCTTTAGGTCTAATCTTCGAACTATCTTCCAATTCTAAAATAGTGGGAGTTGGTCACAAATTGGTTAGTCCAAGCAGTTCAACAATTTTTTGGGTTAATATGTTAATTGTTGCTCTTAAGTCAATCAGGGTATTCGAAAGAGTTATTCCTCCAGTATGAACAATTATTATTAGGTTCCCAAGATCTTCATATTTAGTATGTATATTATCCCCTAACATTAACTCTAATAGTTTTCCAATTACATGTACGGTAGAGGGATCCCAAGGTTTCCTACTTGGTTTTTAGACACATAATTCTCTAATTGTTTTAGCATAAATTGGAGGATCTCAAATCGCTTGAAGTAAGGGAATCCAAACATGAAGGTTTTTCAAATCCTTCAAGAAATTAGATTTAGACTTAGGATTGTTTTTTACATATTTAAGGATAAGGGGGATGAAAAGGAGTCTCATTAATAGTAGTTGTTACAAGTCTCACAACCAAGGTAACATCAGCTATTACAGTGACATATGAGGTATCATTCGCTAGTATAATGGTATGAATAGTAGAACTAGATGTTACAGCTTCATGAGTGATCAACTATTCCAACATTAGTAGTAGCATCAATTGTTACAGTGTATTATTGTTTTCCTAAAAATCCCTGAAATAAGTTTTCTTCTCCTAATGAATTTTCATCCTCATTTTCTATAATGATAGGAGAAACAACATGGTTTACTATCCTTCCTGATCATAATTTTATTTCATTTCTTTCCACAAGTGAGATACAATAGGTGGGGAGAATTTGTGTTTCATATTTTTTGCATTGCCTTATTGTTGGGGTTAGGGTTAGGTTGTATGGGAAGTTGGGGGTGTAATGGAGTACTACTCATAGGAACATTGGAGAGAAGTTGTATATGTTGTTGTTGCATTTGAATCTAAACATGCATTTGGATAGGAATAACAGTCCCTCGCCATGGCCGAGGCCATGAAGGAGAAGGCCATTGAGGCCATGCCATATGGTATTGGACCAAAAGGGGATTAGGGAAATTGCACGGAACTACTAGATATTGCATTTGTTTGGGAAATTGTTGAGGAATATACATAGAAGACCAATAATTAAAAGAAGAAAAGGGTTATTGCACCATACCTGATGGTCAAAGCTGCCAAGACTTCTTTGTGTCAATAACATATGTTGCTCTATTATCCTCACCTATCTGCTTATAGATTGATTTTAATCTAGGCAATGAGGGGTGTTGTTATGTAGAAGGATCTCTCTCACATATATTGTAGTTATTAAGTGGGAATTCCCTTAGAGGATGTTTCTTCCTACATTAAGAGAAAAAAAAAGCCAAAGTGTGTTCTACTTAAATTTGTTTCTACTTCTCTTGCAACACATCAAGCTGAGAGGATAAAGAGCTCATATGTCAATTTTGAAATTCTCTAGCAAATTTTCTTTTTTTACTCGTGTTGCTCTACTATTGGCTAACTTTAAAATCCTAGTAGAAGCATCATGTGTCATAGTCATATTTCTTGTTAATCTTCCAGAAGTCCTTCAACAAAGTTGAACAATTTCATCATAAGGTTCCTTGGATATATCTCCTTTCCCTAGAATATTTAGCATTTCAAGGCAGTCATCTTGTATTCTTCTAATCAAAATTGTTTAACGATTTCCTTGTCTAGATTTCTATGATAAGATCTTTGTCGATTGTACTGAAGGTGTTCAACATGTTGAATAGTGTTATTGCTGATGCCAACATTCATTAACTAATGCTCCTAATATTTGTTTGGATTGCATCAAGTGGGAAGCTCCAATGGCAGGATGGCTAGAAACCCTAGTAGCCCGACATTTGTTGAATTGTTTGAGGATGAAGATCAATGCAATTGACCTCAAAATCATATATGTTGGATTATCCTCATCATGTTGATTATGTTGATATGTGGAGCATTTTGAGAGCCCTCATGTTTGAGAGATATCCTTGTTTGAAGTTGAATACCCCAGCTTGTGGGCAAAAACCCCATGGGTTGGTGATGTGGCATGGTCTCATTGGTTCACTGAATATTTTTAAATGGTCAAAACCGCATGGTTATAATGAAGACCTAATAAGCGTTGAAAAATGATCAAAACCCCATAGTTAAAATGAAGACCTAATAAGTGTTGAAAAATGATCAAAACGGTTATTATTTACAACAAGAAAGATCTAATTTCCAACCCTGAGTCGACTATGGTTTCATACTATATTTAAATTTAATTTTTAAATATTTTCCTCCAAGTTGGCTCCCTCCAAAACTCAATTCGACTTGCCCGAAGCATCTTGAACCTTTGCTTGATGAAACCATTATAAATTGACACCTATCCTCTCCATTCAAATATGATTTTTGTTGATCTCCTCTGAAATGATTTTCGGTGTGTGAAAAAAAAAGTTATATGTTTAGGAGGCATGAAATTATTTTTGATTGTTATGGCTTTGGAAAGGTTTCGTTGGCTCTTGATTTTTGGTTATATTTTGGGTTAGTCACTTGTGATACATTGTAGATCTCGACCCTCTCTAGGGCATTAAACATTGAACATAAGGTTATATTAGCAATTCTTTGGAGTAAACCAACGAAGGAGACTATTTGATGTGGTACGGAACTGCTACGCCATTTGGTGTTCATTTTTCAAGAAGACTAAAGTTCATTGGTGAAATGAATGGAGCTTCGAATTTATAAATCTTGTTTCTGTTGTCATCAAACTTTTGAAAGAATATTTGTTGGCTCATCTATTCTTGCAGGAGAATACAAGTTTGGCTTTGTAGTATTTTTGGGAACAAGGAGCCATGATTTTTTGTGGTGAGTTTCGACACCTAGCTAGGGAAGATTTTTGTGGAATTAAACGAGCAGGTTGACTCACATTCAAGGCTCATATTGAACTAAGACAACATGGATAAAGATAAATAATTATGACCCATTTTACCCATGAAATTTATGGCATGTTTTGTATATATCCAAGGCCATTTGATCTCCTATTTGAAGTAGAACCTACGTAT
Source organism: Pinus taeda (assembly GCA_000404065.3). Lineage (NCBI taxonomy): Eukaryota > Viridiplantae > Streptophyta > Pinopsida > Pinales > Pinaceae > Pinus > Pinus taeda. Next base: position 33,269 of record APFE030106333.1, on the reverse strand, counting down.
ATTTTTTGGGCATGTGTATCCTATTTGAAGTAGAACCTACATATATTTTTTAGGCATGTGTGTTGTATATATTATGAGGCAGACCTCCAGAATAAGGACCTGCATTCATTAATGAAAATGCCCCAAGTTAGAAACAACATTTTGAAGACTAGGCTCTTTGTCAAACCTATTCTCACACACATTCTAGGACACACATATTTGTCAGTGATTTTAAGCTACAATAGTCATGCATTGGATATCTTGGAACCCTAAATTGCTAAGAACTATTGTGATAGCTATTGTAGTAACTGAACCAAAGGATCAAGTGAAATCCTATAGTATATATGATATTATGTATATTCCAATGAATAGAAATCTAGGGAATCCATCCTCATAATAGACCGTGAAGGTCGAGTTAAATATATGTGACACCTTCGACAACTCGAGAAATAACCAAGGGAGTGGGAGGATATATTATAGATATATAAACACAAAGCCCAAAGGGATTCCCATGGAGCTTGTGGGATCTGTTCCTAGCAAGTCCTATAGGGTTATTGACCATTATTCTAGTTTATGATTAATAGAGGGCTCCATTTGGAAACTAGGGGAAGAGAGAAGAGATACATGGAATGACACTAAAAGAGTCCCCAAATCCTCATTTTTTCCTCAAGTTCAAGAGGGTGGAAAACAATATTCCTTAGGGATTATACTCATACATGCATGCACACTCTCACACACATGCCAATTGGTTTTAACTTTGGTGGTTGGAAGGATTGATTTTTATCCTCACCACTTAGGTTAAATTCACTTAAATGACATGTTGATCTCACATTGAGTATATTATTTTTAAGTTTTTTTAATCGAAATAATTAGTACCATTCTTATAACAACAAAAAAAAAGTATTGAGAGATTTTCCCTAAATTTAATAATGAAATCTATATAAAGAAATTAATTATTCAAAATAAAGTAAATAATAAAACTACACATATAAAATAAGTCTCTCTCTCTCTCTCTCTCTCTCTCTCTATATATTATATATATATATATATATTACCAAATATACATGAAAAAATTTATATACCAAACTAATAGAATTAAAAGAAAAAACCACACACACACACACACAAATAATGTCTATTTCTCATCCCTTTTTGCATTCCCATACCCCATATCATCAAGAATATATCCACCTAGGTGATTTGGATCCTCTTTACCCATAGAAAATTTTTTTGAAGTTTTGGATCTTTATACTTCCCTCAAGAACGTTATTTTAAAAAAATTTCCCTTCAAGAATAACATTTTGATAATAAATAAACCTTTCACCAATAAAATTTGAATAAAAGATTATCTTTCCATAATACAATTATATTAAAAAATTTCACATATTTATCATAAAAAATAAAATAAAAAACAAAAATGCTTATAGCATACAAATGCCTTATTGAACCCTAAATCTTATTGTTCCTTTATAATTAAGTACGATAATATATGTTATCTTCTAAAATATATATTTTATATCAAAATCTCTCAATTACCAAATTCACAATCAAATTAAGATTAAAATTAGTTGTTAAAGATTAAAAGTACATGATCGTATGTCTTGCTCAAAATATTATACACAGTGCTTAGTAAAAAAGACCATTCAATGGAGCTTACTTTGGCAATCTTGATATATTTTAAACTTAAAACAAATGACTGATTGATTAAAAACCACTTTGAGGCAAAGTAGAATACAATGATAGTGGATAGTTTTACACTAAAATATGTCATAAAACAAAGTAAAAGAAATCTTCAGAATGATAGTGACTCATAGAAAATAACTCACAAACTGGTGAAAAATAACTCTATACACTACCAAAAAAATGAAGTGAGTACCTAAGTGACATATTTTCCACTCGCCATTGTGTAAAGGTTGCAAAGTGGGCCAACATAATGGAATTCTTTGGAACTCTTTTGAAACATTGGAGTGGCAGGGTTCTTCATTTAAATTTTGTTTTGGAATTTTATTGCATAATAAGATTTCCAAAATAGAAAGTGTAAAAATGAAAACCCACTCTCATTAACTCTCTACGTAATTTTAACATAATTTTGTTTTAAAATTTGATTGCGCTGTCAAATTTTCAAAATAAAAAATGTAATACGAATTAAAATGCCCAACATAATTTGAAAAAAAAATATAAGCAAAACTACCTAAACACATTTTTGAATGGTTTAATGGCTTTCATCCAACCATCCCACGGCAGAGGTATTAAGGCCGAGAGGAAGGAGATGGTCTCCAAAGTTGCGCAGCCAAACAAGTAACCCCAAATAAAATGCAAGCACGAATCCATGGAACAAGCCTTGATTTGAAAAGGCCCGAAAAAATATTGTATAAGCCCAAATAAAGTGCAATGATTGTAGTGTAACACAAATCATAGAACCAGCCTTGATTTTAGGCGTCACGAAAAAGTATTGTGGAATGTATACAAAAATTCCACCGGCAACCACATAAGAATTTCCTCCATCAAATACCCAGGCAACGGACGGGCGATTCACGACATTTGTGCAGGTCGCCCCATTTGATTTAACATTTAACCATAATTGGAGAGTACGTGAATAAGTTTAATCATTAAATCAGCATAGGCGGCGGTTTAATCATGTAAGTTTAAGTTGATGGTAGGTTTTCGAATATTCCATAAATTTAATTTTGATGATTTATTTGTTTTTATGATTTAGAATATTTCAAAAAGCTAATTTAGATTTATCTAATCTCTGATGTAATCTTAACTTTAACTTAATTATAGGTTTGAAATATTCTAAAAACCTAGCTTTACAATATTTTAGAATTTACTCTACACGTGTGGCCACCTTCAAACCCAACACTTTCCACCGCCCTCGGATGCTTTGATTTTTAATGTCACCTTCTAGAGCAATAATCGTGGCGTAACCGCCTCCATGAGATTAATTTTACCAGCTCAACACTTCCCACCGCCCTGGAATGATTTTTAATGTCACCTTCTAACCTAGCGATCGTGGCGTGACGGGGACCATGAGATTACTTTCAATGGTTATATATATTTTCGAGGTTTTTTTGGGATTTTCTAATTGAAATTGTGTAGAATTAAGTGGCCATTTCTTCGAATCATAATATTGAGCCGTGAACCCTACGTAATTTAAGTGAATGAGTGTACCGCCCTAGGGAAGTCACCAACACCGTGACGGGAGCACGACGAGTTGAGGCGCCCCGGGCACGCGTTGGCCGACCCGGGCGAGCGCGCAAGGTGGGTTGGCCACTGGGCAGGCGCGCACGGTGAGGCACACAACTGGGCGGAGGTAAACGTGGACACGTGCGACGAGCTGGAGACCGGGCGCACGGTGGAACGGGCGGTCGGGCGGAGGTAAACGACGCACGGAACGGGCGGACGCACATGGTGGACGGGCGAACGACATGGCAGCGCACGACGACCGGGCAGACAAGGCAAACGCATGACAGACAGGTGGGCGTGCACGGGCAACGAGTAACCGTGGGCGGTGTTGGCAGCACAAAAGACGGGCGGGCATGCACGGGCAGCGTGCACACCGGGTAGCGGATGGCGCGGGCGGACAACACGAGACAGCAAACGAAGAACAGCAATGCGAAATGCGAACAACGCGAAGTGTTATCACTGTTATGCGTTGGCATGCGGGAGTTTATACGCCGAGTAGGAGCGTATGGCGGATATGCAAGCCGACTATTAACACATATGAATTGGGGGTTTCCTGTATGGCGGTTGGGGCGTCGGCCATGGGGCTTCGCCCAACCCAGCCACACGATAAACCTTGTATATATACGATGTGCGGATGAAACATTTGGACATCGATCATTCGGTGAAGACATTCACTTGAAGTGCGCATCTCTATCTACGCACAAGGGAAATGCGCAGCATGAGCGCATAACTCATGCGCATTTGTGAAGGTGTAGTTATCTCGGTTGATGGTGGATTGTGTGGGATGTGACTCGATCGTTTTATGCAGAAATCGTGCAGGTTATATTGAGCGTCTTGGTGGCCGGTTGGTGGCACCCGCTCACTTGTAATTGATGCAGGTTCTCATGTATTGTAAAAAAAGACTAAGTGTTGGCTTGATCTTGCAAGCACACTAGTCGATTGTAATATTGAAATTCTGATATTTTATATATTATCGGACAGACTGTTCGGGAGTTGCCCCTCCCTTTATATTGTTGTTGATAATGATTAAGTATGGGTGGTCATTGATATAAAGGATTAATGCATTTTAACTTAGTTGAGAAACACAAACTAAGTTCCGGTTGTGAATTAGGCATAGTCCTCACACTTGAGTATTGTTAAAAAGAAAAAGTGGGGTGGTGCCGCACCCTGCTGGCACGGTTGGAAGACTACCGAAGGGTCGGGGGCGTGACAATGAGGGTTTTATTTATGATACTAAATCTTCAAAAAAAGAATAGGTACCTCTAATGAAAATAATGAAATTTCATCCACAATAACGAAAATAATGAAATTTTCTGCATAATTTTCACAAAATCGGGTAATTGTTTTGGGAAATTCAGGTTATTGTTATTAAGTTTTAAAGTTTTGGATATCCGAAGGGTTTTTGATAGTGTTGAATCCAATTTCATCATCAAAAAATTATTCTTTGATAGTGTTGAATCCAATTCCACCATCAAAAAATAATTCAAACACTCTCACAAGTCAGTTTTTTTGAAAAAATAGAAAATTAGATTATGTTGAGAAATGATCATCTGAACTAAATTGTCACCTCTATAGACAATGCCAAAATAGCTTTAATGTTCCAAATAGTGTAAAATATTGTACACAATTACAATATTCGTGATGAATCTAAAAACTCAAATCAAAATTTTAAATTGGTGAATGCTAACTCAATGGGAATATCAAATTTGCTATACATTGTTTTGAGAATTAAATCTTGACAATAATCGAGGGTATAGTTGTCAAGTTTTACTAATTTAGGTGTTCAAGGGTTTTTTTGAGGGTGTTGAATTCATTTCCATCTTTAAAAAATAATTCAAACATTGTCAATTTTAGATTTTTTGAAAAAACAAAAAATGGTCAGACTACCACGAAAAAATAATTTTCTGGGCAAAATGGTGGAGTGTTTAGAGAAGTCCTATGATATTAGTGTAGCTAAACAAGTGATGATTTCACCTAGAAAATAATGGTCTCTCACATAATTTTGACGAAATCCACTAGAAATTTTTGGATATCAAGATTATAGTTGTCAACTTTCAGAATTTTTTTAGGCATTGCAAGGATTATTGAGGGTGTTGAATATATTTCCGCCATTATTCTTAAGGGTGATCTTGAGGGAGCTGAATCTATTTCCACCATTATTCTTGATGGTGCTAAATCTATTTCCACCATAAAAAACAATTCAAGCACTCTCAATTTTAGATTTTTTGAAAAAAAAAAATCATTAGATTCCCACTAAAAAATCACTATCCGAGCAAAATCATCTCCTTCTTAGACAAGTCCTAAGATATCAGCGTAGTCTAAAAAAACCACAATTTCACCCACAAAAGAATGGTTTTGACATGATAAGCCCAAAGAAATTATTGGAAATCCAAGTTACAGTTGTCAAGTTTCAAAATTAAATGTTCCAGAGGTTTTTGAGGGGGTTGAATCCATTTTCACCATTAAAAAATAATTCAAACACTCTCAATTTCAAATTTTTTGAAAAAATAGATTACCAAATTCCAATGTGAAAATTCTTATCCCAATTAAATCATCACCTACATTTTCATCACAATTACAAAGTTTTTGAAAACAAAATTATCAAATTCCAATGTGAAAACTGTTATCCTAATTAAATCATCACCTCTTTTTTCATCATCTACTTTTTTCTAAGAAAAAAAATTATATATTTTATTATTAGATAAAACATTACAAGGTTATTATATTTACCCAATAGTAATTCAGAATGAGACACCCAAAAAACAAAAATCAGGCTAATCTACCGAGACAAAATATACATTCGCCTTCTCCCAACGAGAAACTAAAAGACGTACATATTGTCTTATAAACCTTATTCGCGTAGTGCTTTAATACAGTCATTTAGGCTTATGATCCAAAAATAAGTGAGAAGTCATTTAGGCTTATGATCCAAAAATAAGTGAGAAGTATCCATCTATTAGTTCCACTACAAAGTATCCGAGTAGATTTGCTCCCTCTTAAAAGAAAGTCAAGAAGTGAATGTTTCCAAGGTTCATGACTGGTCCCTCTTTTGATAACCAGTCTGCAACTATATCAAAATCTTTATGCACATGAGAAGAGATTATCATTCGAAAGTGCTTTTTGATTCCTTGAATTTCTTTGCATCCAATGTGTCATCTCACAGGGAGCGAAATTTGTTCTCTTATTGATCCAGGTGATGGTGACCTGGGAGTCACCAAATACATATAAAACTTCCAGATTTAAATGTCCGGCATAGTACAATAATCCCCAGAGTTTGTTCTATTGTTAGAGCCCTTACCCCGTACCACCTAAAATGAAAGTGAAGTTCCCCACCACAACCACAGTTTAGATTTTGTGTTTCACTATCGAAGTACCCTGTAGGATAGATTTGAGGAGGTTTAGTCTTGATAGAGCGGATGGGATTAGAGCTGTTTTTTGTAGCAATGGTTCCAATATCCGGTTCTTGGTCCTCAAATATGGCCGCATTGCAAGCTTTTCAGATGTTCCAGCAAACATAAAAAGGAAGGGTTATGTGCTCCGTGTTCAGATTTATCTAGTGTTTAAAAACATCTTCCACTGACAATAAGTCCCAACATTCATTTAATCTAAGATTTTAATCCAGTTTCTTACTTGGTTTTCAGACACATAATTCTATAATTGTTTTAGCATAAATTGGAGGATCAGATCTCAAGTCGCTTCAAGTAAGGGAATCCGAACATGCAAGTTTTTCAAATCCTTCAAGAAATTAGATTTAAACTTACGAGTGTTTTTTACTTCAATTAATCTTTAAGGATAAGGGGATGAAAAGGAGTCTCATTACTAGTAGTTGTTACAGATCTCACAAACAAGGTAACATCGGCTATTACAGTGACATATGAGGTATCATTCGCTACTATAATGGTATTAATAGTATCGCTAATGTTACAGCCTCATGAGTGTCATCAATTATTTCAGAATTAGTAGTAGCATCAATTGTTACTGTGTTTTATTGTTTTTCTAAAAATCCTTGAAATAATTTTCTCTTCTTGATGAATTTTCATCCTTATTTTCTATAATGACAGGAGAAACAACATGGTTTACTATCCTTATTGGTCAGAATTATATTTCATTGCATTCCACAGGTGAGATACAATAGGTGGAGAGAATTTGTGTTTCAAATTTTTTTGCATTGCCTTATTATTGGGGTTAGGGTTAGGATGTATAGGAAGTTGGGGGTGTAATGGAATTCTACTCATAGGAACATTGGAGGGAAGTTGTAGATGTTGTTGTTGCATTGGAATCTAAACATGCATTTGATTAGGAAGAACATTCCCTCGCCATGGCTGAGGCCATGAAGGAGAAGGCCATTGAGGCCATGCCATATGGTATTGGACCAAAGGGGGATTAGGGAGGTCCCATGCAGCTACTTGATATTGCATTTTTGTTTGGGAATTTGTTGAGGAATATACATAGAAGACCAATAATTCAAAGAAGAAAAGGGTTATTGCACCATTCCTGATGGTCGAAGCTGCTAAGGCTTCTTGGTGTCAATAACATATGTTGCTTTAGTATCCTCACCTATCTGCTTATAGATTGCTTTTAATCAAGGCAATGAGGGGCGTTGTTCTCTACAATTATCTCTCTCACATATATTGTAGTTCTTAAGTAGGCATTCCCTCAGAGGATGTTTCTTCCTACACCAAGAGCAAAATATAGCCAAAGTGTGTTCTACTTCAATTTGTTTCTACTTCTCTTGCAACACATGAAGCTGAGAGGATAATGAGTTCATAATGTCAATTTTGAAATTCTCCAACAAATTTTCTTTTTTTACTCATGTTACTTTACTATTGGCTAACTTTAAAATCCTCGTAGAAGCATCATGTGTCATAGTCATATTTCTTGTTAATCCTCTAGAAGTCCTTCGACAAAGTTGAACAATTTCATCATAAGGTTCCTTGGATATATCTCCTTTCCCTAGAATATTTATCATTTCAAGGCAATCATCTTGTATTCTTCTAATCAAAATTGTTTTAACGATTTCCTTGTCTAGAATTATATGATAAGATTTTTGTCGATTGTATTGAAGGTGTTCAACATGTTGAATGGTGTTGTCACTGATGCCAACATTCGTTAATGAATTCTATTAATATTTGTCTATATTGCATCAATTTGGAAGCTCCAATGAAAGGATAGCTAGAAACCCTAGTAGCCCCTCATTTGTTGAAATTTTTGAGGATGAGGATGAGTGAAATTGAACTCAAAATAATATTTGTTGGATTATCCACATCATGTTGATTATGTTGATATGTGGAGCATTTTGAGAGTCCTCATGATTTGAGAGATATCCTTGTTTGAAGTTAAATACCATAGCTTGTGGGGAAAAACTCCATGGGTTGGTGATGTGGCATGGTCTCATTGGTTCACTGAATATTTGTAAATGATCAAAACCCCATGGTTAAAATGAAGACCTAATAAGCATTGAAAATGATCAAAACCCCATGGTTAAAATGAAGATCTAGTAAGCGTTGAAAAATGATCAAAACAGTTATTATTTACAACAAGAAAGATCTAATTTTCAACCCTAAGTTGGCTATGGTTTAAGACTATTTAAATTTAATTTTTAAATATTTTCTTGCAAGTTAACTCCCTCCAAAACTCAATTTGACTCGCCCGAAGGGTCTTGAACCTTCGCTTGACGAAACCATTATAAATTGGCACCTATGCTCTCCATTCAAATATGATTTTTTTTTTATCTCCTCTAAAATGATTTTGGTTAGGAGGCATGAAATTATTTTCTATTGTTATGGCTTTGAAAAGGTTTCGTTGGGTTTTGTTTTTTGGTTTATATTTTGGGTTATGCACTTGGGATTCATTGCAAATCTCGACCCTCTTTAGGGAATTAAAGTTTTAACATAAGGTTATCTTAGCAATTCTTTGGAGTTAACCAATGAAGGAAACTATTTCATGTGGTACAATACTGCTACGCCATTTGGCCTTCATTTTTTAAGAAGACTAATGTTCATTGGTGAAATGAATGGAGCTTCCAATTAATAAATCTTGTCTCTGTTTTCATCAAACTTTTAAAAGAAATATCCGTTGGCTCATCTCTTCTTGCAAGAGAATACAAGTTTGTCTTTGTAGTATTTTTGGGAACAAGGATCCATGATTTTTTGTGGTGAGTTTCAGCACCTAGCTAGGGAAGATCTCTATGGAATTGAATGAGCAGGATGACTCACATTCAAGGCTCATATTGAATCAAGACAATGTGGATAAAGATAAATAATTATGACCCCTTTTACCCATGAAATTTATGGCATGTTCTTGTATATATCCAAGGCCATTTGATCTCCTATTTGAAGTAGAACCTACGTATATTTTTTGGGCATGTGTTGTATATATTATGAGGTAGACCTCCATAATAAGGACTTGCAATCATCAACGACAATGCCCTAATTTAGAAACAAGATTCTGAAGACTAGGCTCTTTGTCAAACCTATTGTCACACACATTCTAGGATGCACATATTTGTCAGTGATTTTCTGCTACAATAGTCATGCGTTGGAAATCTTGGAACCCTAAATTGCTAAGCACTATTGTGATAACTATTGCAGTAACTGAACCAAAGGACCAAGTGAAATCCTATAGTATATATGATTATAAGAAGAGCTTCGGCGTAAATCACATAAGAAAGACCTTTGTCAACGCGTTTCGAACCAACTAGTGTGGTTCATC
>APFE030106326.1:0-92740 GCA_000404065.3 Pinus taeda | reverse complement strand
ACATTGAGTAGTTCCAAAAATTGAACATAAGGGTAAAAAATATTCCAGAGGAGCATAGGATTGATGTTTTCATAGGGATTTTAAAGGATAATATCCAACATGATGTTCGCCTTTGGGAATCTTATTCATTAGAGAAGGCATTCAGGTTAGCAAGAAAAATGGAAAGCAAAATTATGGCAACCAGGAAGCATACCACTCAAACTATAAAGATGGAAGTGTTGTTGCCCCTAGTCTTCCACAACCTATGAGGTTGACACCACAACAATTGGAAGAAAAAAGAGCAAAAGGGATTTTTTACAGTTGTGATAGCAAATACACTAAAGGTCATAAGTGTGGTGAGAAGAAATTATTCTACATAGATTGTAAAGAGGAAGAAGAAAAGGAGCAAGAAAGGTCAAAAGAAGAGGATAAAGCCTAGATAAAGAAGAAATGAATCTGACCATATATTGTAATGCATTGGCTTGAATTACCACTCCTCAAACCATCAAGATAGAAGGAAAAATTAAGAAGAAAAAGGTAATAGTGTTGATTGATTCAAGAAGTACCGAAAATTTTATTCATTGTCAGGTAGCAAAAGAATTGAATTGCTTCCTATATCCAGCACTAGAGTGTCAAGTGATGGTTGCAAATGGAGGAACAATAAATTGCTCTGGAAAGTTCCATAATATCAAGCTATTATCCATGGGAGAATATGTATTGACTAGCCCAATGGTTTCCATTCCAATGGGAGGTGTTGATGTTGTACTAGGAGTCCAATGGCTACAATCCTTGGGTACAATAGCTTTTAATTTTCAAGAAATTTTCATGAAATTTTCTGTGGAAGGAAAGGAAATTAAATTAAGGGGTATTGCAAGGAAACCGGGAAAGATAATCATCTCTAATGGTATGACAAAGCTTCTAAAAAGGGAACAAAGAGGTGTAATTGCACAATTATGTTCGCTAGATGTTTCCACATGAAAATCATCTATTTCTCCAGATCTCCAAAAATTCTTGGACAATCATTCCAAGGTATTTGATATTCCCAAAGGTCTTCCACCTAATTGTGATCATGATCATGCTATTCATCTGATTTCAAGAAGTGTTCCTCCAAACATCAGGCCGTATAGATATCCCTATGCCCAAAAGATTGAAATTGAATGTATGGTTGCAGAAATGCTAGAGGCTGGTATAATTCAACCTAGTCAAAGTTCTTTCTCTGCTCCAGTAGTATTGGTACACAAGAAGGATGGATCCTGGCACATGTTTCCAGATTGTAGGGAGCTCAACAAGCTCACTATTAAAGATAAGTTTCCCATTCCTGTCATTGATGAATTACTGGATGAATTGCATGGATCAATTTACTTCACCAGGTTGGATCTTCGTTCAGGATATTATCAAATCAGAATGAAAACTGAAGACATTCTGAAAACATCATTTAGGACTCATGAGGTCATTATGAATTTTTTGCCATGCCTTTTGGCCTTACCAATGCACCTTCTACATTTCAAGGTTTGATGAATTCCATTTTCAAACCCTTCCTTAGAAAATTTGTGTTAGTATTTTTTGATGAAATACTAATCTATAGCAAGTCTTGGAAGGATCATGTTGAACATGTTGACAGGGTGCTACAACTATTGGAGGAGAAACAATTATACTCAAAAATATCGAAAAGTTTCTTTGGAGTACAAGAGGTGGATTATCTGGGTCATATTGTATCTCATGAAGGAGTTAAGGTAGACCTTAGCAAAATTGAAGCCATTAAAGAATGGAAAATCCCCACATCCAAAGCATCTCCGAGGATTTCTCGGGTTGAAAGGGTATTATTGCAAGTTTGTTAAGAATTATGGGAGAATAGTAGCACCTCTAACAACATTATTGAAGAAAGATGCATTTTCATGGACTCGAGAAGCAACAAAGGCCTTCAAACATCTTAAAACGGCAATGTGCCAAGCATCGGTCTCAGCTACATCGGACTTCACAAAAACCTTTATTGTGGAATGTGATGCTTCAGGAAATGGAATTGGTGATGTTTTAATGCAAGATGAAAGACCCATTACTTTTGAAAGTCGTCCAATCAAGGGAAAGTTTTTACACAAAGGTATTTATGAGAAGGAAGTGTTGGCAATACTACATGCACTTAAGAAATTGCGACCCTACCTAATGGGAAGACACTTCAAGGTAAAAATGGATCATGATAGACTTAAATACTTTTTAGAACAAAGATTGTCCTTTGAGGAGCAACAAAAATGGGTCACAAAGATGTTGGGTTATGACTTTGAAATCATCTACAAAAAGCGGAAGCAAAATGTGGTGGCAAATGCACTCTCAAGAAAGGATGAGGATGTCGAAGCATTGTTGTGCGCCATTTCTATTATCCAACCAGATTGGATAAACGAAGCAAGGGAGGAATGGAATAATGATGAAGAATTGTGGGCACTTATTCAAAAGTTACAACAAGATTCCAGTACATCTGATACATTTAACTGGAAAAATGATTCGTTATGGTACAAAGATCGCTTATACGTCTGTAAGAATTCCTAACTCAAGCAAAAGATTCTTATGGAATTGCACACTTCTCCCTTGGGAGGGAACTCAAGATTTTTAAAAACTTACCATAGGGTTAAGAAGGAATTTTTTTGGGATGGCCTTAAATCAGATATTCAAAAGTTTGTGGAAAAATGTTTGGTTTTCCAACAAAATAAAGTTGAAACAATTAAGACACCGGGTCTATTACAACCTTTATCCATTGCAAGCCAATGTTGGGAGGAGGTTTCAATGGATTTTATCACAAATTTACCCAAGTTTGAGGGAAAGAGTGTCATCATGGTGGTAGTTGACAGACTTACCAAGTATGCAAACCTTTGTGCATTATCACATCCATTTAAAGCCAGTACAGTTTCTACCACATTTATGGAAACAATTCAAAAGCTACATGGAACCCAAAGATTATTGTAAGTGACAGAGATCCCATTTTCACTAGAAATTTTTGGACAGACTTATTTTCTTGTCTCGGTACTGAGTTAGCTCATAGCTCATGTTATCATCCTCAATCTGACGGGAAAACTGAGATAGTAAACAAATGTTTGGAAGGATATCTTCGTTTCTTTGTATCTGATAAACCGATATGATGGGTCAAATGGTTGCCTCTGGCTGAATGGTGGTATAACACTTCCTTCCATACAATAACAAAAATGACCCCATTTATGGCACTTTATGGATATCAGCCACCATCCATCACATCATATTTAAGAGAAAATTCTAAGGTTCAAGCAGTGGAACATCACATCGAACATCAACAAGTCATCCAACTTTAAAGGATAACCTCGTGTTGGCACATAATAGAATGAAACAACAGGCAGATCAACATCACAGCGAAAGAAGTTTTGATGTAGGTGATTGGGTATTCCTACGGCTAAAACCATATAAACAAATTTCCCTCAAGCAAGCTAAGAAGGATAATAGATTATCACCAAAGTATTATGGTCCATACAAGGTGTTGCAAAAGATTGGTACTATGGCATACAAATTGGAGCTTCCTGCAACTTCTCGAGTGCACCCAGTTTTCCATGTTTCATATTTAAAGAAGGTTATAGGTGACAAGCTCCTAGTTCAAACCATATTGCCAGAACTTGATGAGGAAGGAAAAGTTATATTGGAATAGGAAGCAGTCATAGAAACAAGAACTTGATAGCTATGAAATCAATCAATTTCGGAGTATGTCATCAAGTGGAAGAACTTATCCGCTGAAGATTCCACATGGGAGGATGTGAATTTTATACAGAAGCATCCAGAACTACTCAAGCATTGAGGACAACACTTTTTTGAAGCATAGGGGAATGTTAGATCCCTATAGTACTAGTGATTACCCTATTACTATTGTAGTTGTATCCCTTATTAATATTGTTGTGCCCGTATTGTCCCGATATTGTTATTACTGTGACCCATAGAATCCCTCTATTATTATTTTTGTGCCTTTATATTATTATGGTTAGGTCATCTAGGTTATATTGTGACTCCTTAGACTATTATATATAGAAAGGAGGTTTTGTCATTTGAATCATCAAGGAATCATTCATTTGTGTAATGTAAAGGAGGTTGTCCCCTCGAAGAGGCTGAATTCTAAGGTGTTTATCTATCTTTTATATCTTTTTGTGAGTTGGTCTCATAACAGAATCCACACACATTCATCGAATTGTGAAGTATTTATACAAAAACGTACAACAAAATATCTCAAACAACTTGAGATTTATTCTAGGAGATACAAATATCTTCTAGCAAGAAAATAGATACAACTAATGAATTGTTTCTTGTTGTCCCTTTAAGTATCGTTGTGTTGGCCTTTATGGTTGAGATGTAGCCCTTTACGCTGGATGATAGTTGTAACATTTTTACGCTGGAGTCTCCTCTACTTTGATCTTTAATCCGATACTCTTTGACCCTACTACTCTTTGACCCTATTGTGATGTTTTTACCTGTTTCATCCTGCTACCTTCATATTTACTGTGTGGTAACTTTTAGCTGTTAATTTATCACAGTAAGTCAATCATAGTTCCCCACCATTCTGCATCTGGTAATTTTACATTTATCATCCTCCTGTAAATCTCATTAGCCTTAGTATACTTTGCAAAATTAGGCTTGGTGAGGAACAAATGTTTTACCTCATGCTCAAGGAAAAACAAGTTCTCAAATGTGTCATATAATACTTTGCTAGTTGGCAAGGCTTTAATGGATGAGGATCTGGCTTGATACTTAGCCAATTTTTGAAGTCCATCCCCATAGTCCGATTGTGTCATGAGTTTGTCATTAGTGACCATAGGACTGGGCCAACCTTGCTCCCTCAAAATTTGACATTTAGCCATGAACCTATCAATGGCTACCTGCATATTGTGCCACTTTTCTTCCAAATTGAGCATAAGGTTCCTTTTGGAAAGAACCTTTCTTACTTCTAAAATGATGGCAGTTTTGTCTTGAATGTCCAGCTCCTGTAGCTCATATCTGTTTTTTCTATTGAGGAAATGGATGAGTCTATTTGCATCCTCAGGCTTATTTCCCAATTCCTCCTTCACTTTCTGGATAACTTCAGTAGCTATCTTCACTAGCTCTATTTGCTCAAAAATAACTTGGATTGATGGCCAAATATCATTGACAGAGTCAATGATATTGGCCCAAGCATTTCCTTGGTTTGTCCAAGTGGCTTCTCAAGTGTCAAATCCTTTTCCAGGACTTTGATCCTCTCACCCATTCTTTGGGCCCTTTGTGGTTCCCTCTTTCTGCTTGAGTTGGGAAAGTTTGTAGTCAGTTTCCAAACTTGCCATGTTTTCCTTCAATATTTTCATCTCTCTAGTCTGAATAGACATATCTTCCATGGCTTTCACAAGTTCTGCTGCTTTGTCCCCTGGTGCTCCTGATGCTGTAGTATATTTTGTTGTTATTGGCAATGTTGTTGCAGGTGGAGTTGTGGGTGCCTGTGATGCTACCAATGTAGAAGGAACTGTTGTGGATACCATGGGGATGATAGTTCTAGAAAGTGTGGCCAAGTCACTTTGCTTCGATTGAATTAAAGTGTCCAACTCCTTCTCTATCTCCTTGAGTTGATCATTTAGCTTCAAGACCAAGTCCATGAGCTCTTCATGTCCTTGTTGGGCTTCCAGGACTTCTAATATTTGTGGATGCGGCAGTTGGGGTATCTTTAGCTGCTTCTTGAGTTCAACAATATCATTGTTTTTCTTCTTAATTATTTGCTTTGTGGCTTTTATATCCTTGGGATCGTATCCCAATTCAATTACTTTGTCTTCTAAGGGTTTGATTCTTGTGTCCTCGGCCTGTGAGTAGGCATTTTCCAACTGGAACTATGCAGATATGTTGTTTAGGAAATTCTGTAGTTGGTGGGCAGCTATGGCCTTTCCAGTCAAAGTGGAGTATACCATCTCCCCCGTTTACTTGTGTAGCTCAATCTGGTCTACGAGATGGATATCCCTTGCCAGCACTTCAAAATCTACTTTCTTGAAATCTGAGGCTCTTCTTGGCTATCGAGTTGTAGGTTTGATGAAAGTCATCTGCATTTTCCCCTCTTTGATATTAAAGGCTGACATTAGCCTTGCTTGATTTATAGGGGTCAGCTTCAGGTACTGGGCATAAGTTTGGACCTTAAGCTTTGCATTCTTCGCTTTTATTTCTCTATATATTTCATTGATATCTTGGTCTTTGTCTGGAGGCATTCTGAAGGAAGATACTTCCACACTAAGTTGCCTTTCCAACATCTGTGTTTGTGAAGTGGAAGGTTCTTCGATGCCTCCAAATGGAGTGGCAGTCATACTTCTTTCTACTTCTATATTGGTAACCTCAGCTGAGCCTTCAGCGTATTCCTGCTCAGAGGCTGGATTTAGTCTTTGCCTCCTATTTGATTCCTATTGTAAATTAGAGGTGGTACTACCTGAAGTGGAGGCTCCTTCTCTGTTTCCTTTTGGGGCCTTCTCCTCATTCTGAGGAGTCTGCATGACTAGAGGAGTGCTCATGGTAGTTTCTGGTTTTTCTGGTACTTGTAGAAAAGAGTTGTCATCAAGCTGCTTTTCCAAATCAATAAGAGCATTCTCAATATCTACTTTGATGTTGTGCTAGTCTACTAGGGTACTTCCACCCATTCTGTTTGATTTGCATAAGCTTCTATCTCAGGTATGGGATGGTGAATGAAAGGTCCTAGATTGACCTTTTGTCTTTTCTTTGTGATGAATTCCAAAGGATTGTATCTCTAGACAAAACTTCTTTGGAACTTCATCGTTTGTAATATTAAGTCTGCCTCTTGGGCAGCCTCTCTAGAGTTGCATATGAAGGGGCCTAGTTGGTCTTTTATTTTGAAATTGGCCTTCTTCTTGGCACTGACAAAGTTTATTTCATCTGCATTTACAATTTTCCTATAGTATTCTAATGAAAACAACCTCATTGGAAGGTACCTTGGTAGCTTGTATGGTGCCAACATGCAACCATAAATCTTGATTTCTGTATGGTTCTGGTAAAGGTACCAGTCACCAACTTTTTTGTTTAGATAATTGGAGGACTCTTTTTATTTCTGGACTGATCCTTAGAGCAGGGCTTCCAGTCAACATTGTTATGACTAGGTGTATAAATAAATCAATAAAACTAGACTAAGAGTATGGAGACTGGTACTGGTGGATCAATGGAGTCCAAAAAATGATTGACCTAGGTTGACCCTTGGTGTCCAGCTTTTGAAGGTGAATGGGAATTTCTCTAATTGATAATATAAAAACATGTGGTATAGAACTGAGGAGTGCTTGAAAACCCTTTCATTTCCCATTCTTGTGAACTGCTCATGCATTATGTCAGCTATGAATGTGGCAAAGTCATAAATAGTTGCAGGAGGTTGTCTTGGGGTATAGATGGACATGCAAGCAAGGATGATTTCATCAATGTACTCACTTGTGGAGTAACCCAAAACATAAGATATCATGGATACAATATTTCGGTCCCAAGGAGAAAATATAGTTGCTACATATGGAGGGGGTCTTTGGGGGTGTACTTCTCTTCTATGATGAAGGATTGGATCAATTGGGCCAATCTTGAAGAGTTAAGTTTGGGATATAAGTCTAACAAGTCTCCAATTGAGAGGGGAGTTAGGTTTGGCCCTGGTTGGCGCTGTAGAATCTCATTGATAGACTCAAGAGTGATGGTTAAAAGGACTTTCTGGTCATGAGACATGATGGTTCTGTGATTGGGGATGTAGCAAGCATAGCACATTTGTACAATTTCAGGAAAAATGTGGACTTGGGGGAACTAGTACTTGGGCAAATTTGACTCCCAAAGGCCAATTTCATTAGCATGGTTCAAGAACTTGTCCCTACTTTGGCAATGTATTTTGAGCAGAAGCTCTATAATAGTGGTATATTTTATATGGAAATCTCTATCAACTAGGGGAAGGTGGTCCAGGTCCAAATGGGGCATGGAGATGGGTCTCACATCCATAGCAATAGGGGCTGCCATTCTCATTTCTTCTGGATTTAAGTAATGGGGGAGGGTAATTTGCACTATTTAGGGCAACAGTGTTTCAAGAACACTCAACAACTAAAACACTCAGCAACTCATTACTTTTTAAATTGATATGGTATTTGGTGAATTCTAGTTTAAATGCCTAGAACTGGTGTGAATTCATTCTAAGCAGGGTGGTTGGCGACTGCAAGTGGTTGAATGGGCTTCGTATAGGCTACAAGCCCGACTAGGTTGTCTGCATCGTCTTTCAAGTGAAATTATATGTGGGTTGATGGCTTCAACATTTGCAAGTGTCGTGCATGCATATAGAGGTTTGTAGATGAAATTTCAGTGAAAATAAACAATTTTGTGGATTTTGGCTTTTATATGTGAAAAGCTATTTTTTGGCAGGTAGGGGGTGAATAATGGTTAATTTGTCACATAGCAAGAGGGTAGTAAGCAGTTTATTTCACACTGCTTTTGGGTGCTCGGTGGTATTTGGGAGGGGTTGCTCGATTCCACTCATCAGATGACACGTAGCATTGGGGGCCAAGGGGGAAACCACTTTATCGGGTGGGTAAAGTAGGGATGTCGGGTTGGCCTTATATGGATAAGGGCCATTGGATGAGGAGGGGGGATGATCGCATGGTGACCAGGTGGAGAAGCTGTGTGGAGGCTAGTGGGGGGCCCAGCAGGCACTTAATTATGGTGGTATCAGGGTTAATAATGGGTTAAAGTGAGATTAGTCCATCAGGATAATTAATGGGGGATTAAAAAGGGGGACTTAATTAACTTGATCAAAGATTGACCAATCAAATTTTTTGGTTGGGTTTTAGGTGAAAATCTTAGTTTATAATTAAACTAGGGTGTAGGGTTAATTTATACATAGGAGTTAAATAAATAAGGGAAATTAGGTTTCTATCGGGATTTACTATAATAAAGTTAGTCATTAATATGAAAAATGGGTGGAAAAGGGAAAAACACTAAGAAAAATGCTTTTTTGTGAATTAGATGTTTTTCACATATTTACATTAATATTTAGGGCAAAGTATTTTTGTGGGTTTTGGTATGAAAGTGTTTTATATGGGGGGAATTTCTTTTCCTAGGCAAAAAGTGTTTTAACTTTAGGAGAAAAAGTATTTTTAGGAGAATGAATAAACTGAAAGGGAGGTGAACTTTTATAAGGGGAAGCTGGTACTTGATATCCCTAATTGATTCAGTCGAGGGTCTAGTCCCTCCAAAAGTCAGAGAAATGCTCTGAGCCTCTTTGACTTAAAGGTTTTTAAGTATTTTGAACTTTATTATGGGAAATTAGTTGAGTGAAGAGATGAAAATAATGGGGGAAGTTAATTAATTGACTTTAAAGTCCATTTTCATGCTTGATTGTCCATCCATATTTGGAATATATGATGAAAAACGATAAATATGTTTTTGGTCTAATCAATCACCATACTTTTTTAACATTTCTTCTACTTACTCATCTACTTATTCTACCATTTTTTCTTCGCTTTATTAGGGTGCATTTAAGCTAGCAAACACTTATCAATATTTTCTTTTCTTTACATAGAAAATTATCTAAATCAAACCTTATCTCATCCAAGGGCTTATTTTAAATAGTTGAACTCCTTTATTTACTCTACCTATCTAATTATCTTTCAAGATTACACTGTTTGGTCAGATTTGGTTCTCTATATATAGACATGAAATTGAAAATATGAAATAGCCAAGTTTAAACATTTTCATTTTTCATGGATTGTGGCATAAGTGACAAATTTCACACAATCATTCATTAAGCATAAAAAGCAAATAGTAGTGGCATTTTGACTTGCACACTTTCATGGTCTTTTTGTTTTCTTGGGGTTCATATTTTTCATTTTTTGTGACCTATTTTCATTCTTTTTGTCCTTTGATTATTCTTTTAGGACATACCCTCTTTAAATTTTTTAATTTTTTTTTTAATATGGAAAACATTTGCAAAAATAAAAGGTATGTACAATATTACAAGGCTTAACCTTAGTCAATCAAAATTATGACTCTTATTGGTATAGGACCTAATAGATCCAAAATAAGGTTAATATCTAGGTGTCAGATTGAGATGATCAAAGTCTCAGTTTTCACCTCTGTTGTTGCTCTACCACTAGCAGACCTAAACAATATGTCAACATAGTCACTACAGGAAGAGAAACAATTCTTCACTGCTAGTGAGCATGGTTAGCACCCAAGCGAATTTGAATGCTTCACCTCTCAAAAAAATAAATCTTTCTCTTCATTCACGCTCTATTTTATTTTATTTATTTAAATGTGATTAGGAAAATAATACTTTACTAGGGTGGAAGAGGGATCATGTTACATAGCATTTTCTCACTATCCCTGTAATCCTTGTCCACAATCCTGGAGGACCCATATAGTGAACCCTACATGCTTTCCCATCATGAAGAAACTCCCAGTATGTCCTTCTTCATGAGAAGAATAATTCCCCTTTGCATCATTTCCCAAGAATCTTCCTTTTATCCCAGTTTACAAGACTGATGCTACTGACCAGTTTCCTCCTTGCGCCGATTTGTAGATATTAAAATTAGCACTAGCACTGTACAGAGAAATTGTGCCATTTTCCAGTCGCGTCGATCCTTGTTTGGCAAGTTTTTTAAATATGGAGCTGAAGCTTCCAACTCTAGAAGATTCGTAATGGAAGTCTGGTAGATGGTTGGGTTGGATGGAGCCGAAGAATTCAATTTGGGCTCATTTCCCCCATTAGGATGGAACAAAATCAAGAAATAAGACATTCTCCCATGATGAGAGGAACCATCTCCCATCCATCCAAGCTATATAAACCTTTCTTTTCCCAAGCTAAACTAGTTTTGGAGTTAGTTTGAAAGATCAATAAGTCATCTATAGCCTATAGCTTTCTAGTGTATGTTTGAGGGAGAATAGTGTGTTTTGGTTTGGTTTGAGACTAAGGGGAAGAGGCCTTGAAACTTCCATTGTTGGGGCTATTCATGAGATGCTAGCAGAACTGTGGGAACCCAGATACGTCGGAGGAGACCAACAACATCAAGGAATTGGTTGTAATCTCTTTCTAATTTATATGAATACAACTATTGATTTATTTCCTACATGAAGTGTTATTTTACATCTTTATTTCTTAATGTTCCTTGACTTGTTAAGTAGGCTAAATACAATATTGTATGCTATCACGTTTGTTGTTGTTGTTGGCTTGCTTGTTTTAGGTATTCGAAGGAAGGAAACGAAATATAATTGGAGTGAGGAAGCAGGATCATCACCAAGTGGAATAGCGTTCTAAGAGGTAGGCCCTCTTAATTGATTCTAGCTTAAGGAGATTTTCCATACATTGTTTGTTTGTGGCTAGACCCATTCTCTCAGGCTAGAGGAATTGTTTGTGTTCGCACTGAGAATTTACCTGCACCACAAATTGGCGACCATACTGGGGAGCCAATCCTTCTATTTTATTTATTTTCATTTTATGGTTTTGTGTGAACATTTCTAGTATCACCATTTCCCTTTAGTGTTAACCGCTTTACCTGGTTTACTACTATGAGCCTAAAATTTACAGTGGCAAGTTTGGTTTTAGCCTTTGAAAATTTTTATTTTTTTCCTTGAATCCTTGGTCAATGCATTTATTTTTTTGACAAACGTGCCGATCAGCGTGAGTTTCTCAAAAAAAATTGCATTGATGCCCTTCTGGTGCTTGTTGTCAGTTAGGTAGTCACACCGATTCTGGTAGGTGAAGATTAGGGTTTCCCATAGATCATAGTCAATGTGTCTTGCCCTTCTAATTTCTGTCTCTCAGCTCATTTTGACTATGTTCTCCCTTGTCGGAAAGCTCTTTTGGATTGGCTTATATGCTTGTTTTCTTTGCATTTTCTTCACTTAGTTTCTTGAGTTCCTAGATGGCTCGTAACCCTAGGGCATCTAGGTCATCATCCATTCACCTGTTTGTCTGCTCAACAAGTCAAGTAGATAGTCAAAGTTGCTCTTTGCATTTCATTTGTTAGTCCTTTTGTGGCTTTGATTTCCGTTTAACAAGTTTGAAAAGTTTCGTTTGTTGTTTCAGCGTCTCTTTTTGGGCAGAGATCACATTGCTCATATTGTTTTTTGTTAAGTCTTTGCTTCATTAGTTTGAAAGGAATTCTCTTTTGTCCATTGCATTTTCTTGTTATTGATTGTGTTGGAAATGTTTCAATGAAGTGTGAAGTGTTTGTGAAAGATTCTTCTTCTCATTTCATTGAAAAACATAATTCTAGTTTACTGAATCAATATGTTACATTAATTAGCATCATTGAAGACTAGAGTTGCATCGTCATTTGCATTGGAAAATAGTGAATTCTTTTTACTAGTGAAAGGACTACTTGAAGTGCATTTGATAGGAAAGTTACTAATTGGAAAGAGTTTCTTCATAATTTTGTTTTCAAAAAGTGAAATAGTGAAAAGGTCATTTTGTTTTCGATTTCTTTTTTTGTTGCATTTGAGTGTGTTTCCTACTCTCATTAGTGTAAACAATTCATCAAATTGAAAGGCTCTTGTCTCATTTAGATGCATATAGGAGTTTTTCGAGTCACATCGATAAGCCCTGAAAACTGAGACATAATTTCAAGATAAACTCTAAAATGTATTCAATTAACCTAAGGATTATTTGAAACCTAACGATCACATCTAGAAGGTCTAGGCTAGAGATGTTTTCCAGCATCTTTAAACCTACCAACTATCATTCGCTTTGGCACTAGATAGTGCTAGTATGGACTTGTGCTCCTCGTACCATTGTGTATACAAAGGGAGACCCCACTAGGTTGCAATCCTTTATCCATAATAAGTTGATTATGTCACCTTGTAAACGTGATACACCAAACAGAACATTCAGGGAGATTGCCCACCCATACTTCTCGGTTTGCTAGGAGGTATTCTACAGTTCACGGTTACCTGGTAATCCTTTTTTCCTAGATCATCATGAGTAGTCATTTTGATATTTTTGACTCCCTAAATATAAAAGATCATGTGCTTGTCCTTTTGAGCTCGTTTCAAACCAAAAGTGATAGAGTCAGCTTTGCTTCTTTCTCACCTCTTAACACATGAAGGAGCACCAATTCGTTTTTGTGTCTTAAAAAATTGTTGCCCACGATCATATAACATCCTTGTTAGTCTATTTCTATACCACATTGTGAGTACACATTTAAATACATTTTAAAGCCTTGGAATCAATCTCTCTTCTGGCTATTTGAGACAAAATCATCGTGGTTGAACCAACTAGTTCACCTATTTCATCTTCCTCTCCTCTGTCTGAAATATTGTGTGAGGAGCCTTTTCCTAAATTGTCGTAGTCACTTGACGACAAAGGTGTTGAGCTTGGAATTGTTTTGAGTATTCAACCTTTGTCATCTCGTCCTCCCCCTCCTTCAGATACTAGGTCAATTTTTGACATTGGCTCGGAATCTCTGGATAATCCTATCCATACCCCTAAGAGTCTACCAACTGATAAAGGTTAGCTTGGACTGGTTGTTTATCCTTCAAATCCTTTGTTCAAGCATGTTGTGATATCACCGCAACTTCCATCTAGTTCGTACGATTAGCTAGGTATTCCTTTGGAATTATCCCCTCGAACATCTTCAGTAGTCCGTTGTCGCCTTCTTTCACGCATGGAATCATAGGGCGAAATCCCAATCTCCTCTCTAGGTCACTCGAAGGTTTCCACTCCACGCACAGTCGAGGAGTAGGAATATCCTTTCCCTCCTGAAGGTTTCCCTTACATGGGAAGCATTTTGACCAGTGTTCATCCTGAGTTACTATGTAATTGCGTGACTTTAACTCAGTTGGTTTCAAGCATGCCTACTACCTCATCACTATATGACAACCATACCTAGGCATCTAGCGCTATGCTTACCTCAGGTTTGTTCATTCAGAACCTAACCTCCCAACTGACGGTGCTTTCTATAGTCACTTCAATCCTGGTGTAACCCACCATTCAAAATCCTCTTGTTTTGTTGGTCCAAGTAATCCATTTGGTTCAACCAACAATATCGAGTCACGTCTCTATTCATTCTTTAGTCCCTCTAGTGAGTGGATAGGCTGTGTCACCGCCTAGGCGGAAAAGTACAAATTTGTCTATGATGTCTGGTACAACCAATGTGAGCGGCTCAAAAGCTCACATGTTTGGAATGAACTATCCCTCTTCAAGTGCTATTTTCAAACCTGTTGGTCCTGCTGGATCGAGTAATGTCCAATACCAACAGTTGAACCCTATTGGTCTATCTCAAACAAGTAACATCTAGTACCAGAAACCTAATATGGATCAGGTTCAGCACCAACCTCCTTATGTTCCATATGGTTCACAAGCAATGTTTAATCCACCCTACATCCCTCAACATGGACCTTATGTCCAGCCTGGTCTATTTGCCGCACTTGCTAGGTATGGACAGATACAGTTGGGGAACTTTCAAGGCGTCATTCTAGGAACCGTTCATGTACCTTTGTAGCAGTATGGACAACTTCTGTAGTAGCAAGAGCAAACTTTGTTGCAGCAGGGCCAGATGATGCCGCAACAAGGACAACTGCAACAACTACAGTAGCATTCCTCACAACCATTACATCAAACCATGCAACCACAAGTGCCATATGCGCCGCAAGCCTCCTAGCCTACTCCTTCACAAGGTCAACCTCTGCAGCCACAAGGACAACCTTTATAGCCGCAAGGTCAGCCCTTGCAGCAACAAGGTCAACCTGGGTAGTAGCAACCCTTATACTCATATCAATAGGGTCAACTGTTGTAAGGGCAAGGCCAGGATCAAGCCTTGTAGCAGTATGCACAAAATCTTTATGTCCAAGGGCAACAGGTTCAACCTCCTTTTTCCCAAGGAGAGCAAGTCAAAAATTGTTATGTTTAACGGTAGTACGTGCAGAATCCTTACGTCCAAGGGAAACAACTCTAAAGCCCTTTCGTCCAGGGGCAACAGGTCCAAAACCCTTATGCTCAGGGACATCATGTAAAAAATCCATATGTCCAAGGATAGTAGGCTCAACAACCTTTTAACTTATATGTTGCTTATCAACAGCCTATGGTTGGACAGTTTCAAGGCTTTCAAGGTCAGAATCCCCCCTACGAGCAAGGTAAACTACAGTGGGGGCAAAATCAAATGCCATATGGACAAAATACTCCACTATGGAGACAAATTCCTTACCAACAGGGATGGGCACTACTAGTTGGGACCCATTATCAACCTCAAATGCCTTTTAATACCAAATTGTCATTCTTGACTACACTGGAATTTCCAGATGTGTCTAGACTCATGAATGACCCAATTCTTCATTCACCATATTGGCCTCCAGTTCCATCCAATATTCTGAGCGACTGTCCGATATGTGAAGGAAAAGCAAAAGAGGATCCACAAGCCCACGTGATGACATATCACCTCTGGCTCTCCTCAAATTCCTATGTTGATGATTCCATTCATCTTCAGCTTTTCCAACGAACTCTTACAGGTGTTGCAGCCAAGTGGTATATCAAGTTACCTCGAAATACCTGTCATGATTTTAACACTCTTTCCATGGCCTTCCTCATGTATTTCCAGCTGCTGGTTCACTATGAAACTGGCACCCATTTGCTAACGTCACTCAAGCAAGACACTACGACCCACATCTCCGATCACATCCATGAATGGAGATGTAGGCACCATATGATTAAGTTTGAGATTGTTGATCAGTTGTTGGCCAAGCAGTTCACCAAATCATTCGTCAACAAGATTGATGAGGACATTGCTATGGGTGGATGCGCCACTGAGGAACAAGCCATCGTGTGTGCCCAGTATCTAGACCTCATCTATTCCCAATCTAGCACATTATTTGATGTGTTACCCGATGCACAGATGCCATTATCTAATATAATGACATCTAAGTCTCCAGCTACACCTCTTGTTGATGGAGTAATTGGTTAAACGACTCAGACCCCTACCAAATCTTCTTCCAAACAGAAGTCAGTCTCTAACACTGCTCGCAATGATTTCTCTCGCAATTTGATGAACTCCAGTATTGCAGCAAGGATGTTGCAACTCCTGGGCTACCAGCTTTACTTATCAACTTGGGGTTTGTACAAACTTGGAAGTGATAGTGCTATATGCACACGTAAAAGTGAATGTCTTGCCTGTTGTCATTGTTCATCCGGCGAGAGACCCCAGGGGTTCCAATCCAGACTTCTATAGATTCAGAAGAAGCTTGATTCTTTGATGGAAGAAGAAAAAATATATGCTAAGAGAGATATACTACTGTAGTAGTGAAGAAAACAACATGTAATGCTAAATCACACCATATACTAGTTAACCATTTAAATAGTTGTGCTAAGAAGAACTGCTAAATCATCACTAACCTAATGCTGCTATCTAAGCTATAGAATTAAAGAGCATCAAACCATACTAATGTGTAGGCAATAAAATTAAACTAAATATGTATTCACTTTTTTGGTTTTTTAGGCAAAATCAAGTATGCAAAATAATTGTTCTTGTGGATGTGACAGGTGGACGAAAGGTGATTTAGGATGGATAAAAGGCTTATGGAGTGGTTGGATGGTGTGGAATGGTCCGAGGAGGCTTTTTATGACTTTCTAAGGGTTCCCCATCAATTTGGCCTCAAAATAGGCCATTTTAGGAAAACCTACAGGATGTACTAGAAACTTACACGATGATCCTGTAAGAATTACAGGAAACCTACACGATATGGCTGAGAGCTAATTGTGAGGTGTTGGAGGTGTTGGGAAGCTTAGAAAAGGTGCGTGATGAGTAGGATGGATAGGGTTTTAGAAGGTCTAGGAACACTCAGGAGTCAATATCCAAGATCAGATATGGCTAGATTCGTTCAATGTATCTACGGGAATTTTAATGAAAAATGACAAAAAAACTAGTGAGACTGATGGTGGAACAAGAGATGGCTAGGGTGGATGAAGTGGAAGGTGGCCACTGGTGATGAAGTTTGGATCCCCTCATAAAGTACCTGTTGTGCTTAAAACATGTGTGTTTTCGAAGAACTATGCAACAAGATACATTTTCAGAAACTAGAAAAGCATGAATCAATTGCCTATATTATGCATGAAGAAAGTGCTGAAGGGAATGAAAGCATGAGTGAGATCTTATTGCAGAAATGGAATAATGGAAAAATATGACAATGAAATGAACCAAATGCCAAATGAAGACAAAAAACTCCAAAGCTCATGCAAGAACTAGAATTCTGTGTTTTTGGGGCTGCTGAAGGGTTTCTTCCTCAAGTCATGGTCCCAGAGGGAGGAAGTGAGGCCGAGAGAGCTACTAACAACCTTATGGTGATCCTTTTTCTCCTTCCTAACTTGTTAATTGAAAGAAGGCACAAATGGAAGCAAACTGGCATACAACCAATCTAATCTACACCGTTGTAATGGAAATGCAACTACTAAGCAAATGAACAATTAAACTATGAATCTATGCTAGAATACATGTAGAATAAAGACGAGCCTTAGCTGCTAGGGTTGGGCCCTAACCCAAGAGCTTTAGCCCTCTGAGTTAACTCAGTGCTAGCACAAAACAAAACTCATTCTTATTATCAAATGATGGATTACGTAAAAAACTATCACAAGTCTTGCAGCTCAAAAATAGAGTAGAGTTTTACAATAAAAAATCCGAATCCCACTAAGGTCCTAGGCCTCTCTACTTATACATCTAAAGTCTCTGACAACTTCCTTAAAATTAGGGAGGCTTGGCTCCCAAACTCAAGATAAACAGGTGCTTTGTCTTTCACTTCCTTGGCCGCCTTCTAGTCCTCATGATTTGGTTGTTTGCACTCCAAGCTGATGGAGGAATATTTGAATGGAGGGGTAGTAAATGAGGAGGATTTTCCTCCTATAATTCCTCTCCCTTGTCCCATTCAAGTTTTTACCAAAGTATTTGCCAAAATTCCTTGCTTTTATCCCGTAATTCTCCATTAAGTGCACATTAGAGCATAAAGCAAAATATCCAACTCTAACTCATCTCATAAACAAAATATAATCAAAAGTATGCAATAAGTTATGAGAATAGTTGGTTTGACTAAGCTAGGAGGTGAATTAAGGCCCATATAATTATCAAATGATGAGGCTCATCATCACCCCCTACTGAAAGTGTTTCTCATCCTCTGAGCAGCTAAGTCAATATCCATGTCCTTCATAGCAATGGTATCCTCTCTGACATGCCATGTTTCTATTGTGGTCTCTTCTTCTTGTTCATAGAAGCTTGCTTTATTTTCTACTTCTTCCCACTGCCTCTTTTCTTCTTCTTCTTTTCTTCCTTCTGGCATCCCTAGGAGTAGTGGTGGATTGAGTTTTAGGCCTGTCCAATTGACTTGCAACCTTTGCATTGATTTCTTATACATAGGTGTCCTGTTGAGTGCCTCTCTCAACCTTTGAGGGGATTGATATTCTCTTATCTTCAATATGTGTGGTAGTATGTTCCATCTCCTTAGGCAGGCATGTATACTATCATCTCCTAGCAGCATAAACATATCATCAAAATGTGAAATTGCTTGGTCTTGGGCAACAAGATATCTAGGTGCTAGTTGAGGATCATTTGCAAACAAATTATGGGTGTTGATTAGGGCCATGAGATTTGATTGTTTAGCCCTGATGAAAAGAGGTTCATTTTTCTCTTTGGCCAATATTCTTTTCATCTCTGCAACTCTTGACTCCTCATGGTTCATCCATGATGCCAAGGCCATTAATTATAGATCTCCTAGCTTGGAATTAGGGTCCAAAACATTCATGTCTGTGAGGGCCATGTTGTGCAAATAAAACTTAGCCATTTTGGCCCTATCCTCTAGTGTACTTTGATCACAAAGATCAATAAACTACATCTAGTCCTGAAATGACATGGTTTCCCTCTGTGCTCGTGTCTTAATCTAAAACTGAAGCCACTATTCTTTGAGTAAATGAGCATAGGATTTAGCTGGCATCCTACACTAGATGGCCTCCAAGGAGAGGCTAGCCATACATGCTAGTTGGTTCTCTCTTTCCTGTGGCTGTCCCATTAGCCATGCATTTTCTCTCTCAAGTTGACTTCTCATGATTGCTTCTTTATCCCTTAAGCCACTTAGCTCTTTGCTCATTTCTTTGAGTTTCTCTTCCATGTGCCCAATGTCTTCCACCCCTTTTGTCTTGGTGATTTGCATCCACCAGTGGGTTCTCGCCCTCTCCTTCTCAAGTTCGAAAAACAATGGAATGGCAAAATTTTGAGGTATTACCTTGCCTCCTTACATAAACTGGTAATAGGAGTCCAGTTTAGGTTGGGGGCTTGGCTCTTTTGCCTCTTGGTCTTCTTTCTTTTTTTCTTGCTGCTCCCCTACCTTGCTTTCCAATTTCTGTGCTTCTTTTAGTTTCAGTAGACTATCCTATATGACTGTTTTTGCTTCCTGTAGGTTTTGCTGTTGATCTTGTAGGATTTCCTTACCCTTTGAGGAAGTTGATTTAGTATTAGGCATCCTTACATATGTGATTGGCGACTTAGGGGAAGCCATTTTGTCTCTTTGAGTAGGGTAATCTTCAAACCCAATAGGAACTTTTGTTGATATTTGTGGCTTCCCTTGTTTGATTCTTGTGCTTTTTCTTGTTCTGAAATATAGGGGTGTTTTCCTCCTTCGTATTCCTTTCTCCTTGACTGGGGTGTTGAGAGCAGTGAGGGTAGTTGTTGCCACTCCCTCAGTGGCCTCTGTGGACATCCTAGGTGACTCCTCCTTGTGCTCTTTCCCTTCTGTTTCAATGCATTCTTCCTCTCTATTTTTCGTTTCTTCTCCCTCTTGTGGTTCTTCCTCATCTCCATCAGTTTCTTCCTTGGTTTCCTCTTCTATTTCACCATCATCTTCCTTCTCTTCTCCCTCTTCTTCTTATGCTTCATCATGTTCTTCTGTGTCAGCTTCTTCTTCATCCATCTCATCCTTATCTAGCTCTGTATCTTCCTCTTCTTGTTTTTCCTCCTCCTCACTAACAGAAGGACTAACATCATAAGTGAGGGTTTTGATGTCATCCTCTGCTGGAAAATATGAGAAGATTGACCATGTTATAGGGATTCTAAGGTTTCGATGAGCATCCTCAATGAGGATCCTAATCAACCCATGGTGAGCCAATTGTTGGGAATTCCCTTCCTTCACTTTCTTGCTGGAGTCTATGAGTGATTGCATCAAGAATTAGGGTATGCTAAGTCTTTGGTGAACTGGTGTTTCTACCCCAAATCTTAATCCTTCGAGCATCCTGAAATGAAAATCATAAACAAAACTATATATACCCTCACATGAGATATGCTTGATGAGTTGGTAGCCTACCTTACTTCATGGGTATGGCAGATTATCCCGCCTTACTCCATTTTTGTCCTCAGTGGATTCTTCACCTTCTGAAAATAATTTTCTTTTTTCCACCTGACTGTCTCCTTTGTCTTCTTTTCTCCATGGAATTCCTAGCGGGAGTGTGGTGACCCTACTGATGAGCTCTAGGGTGAGATCTATAGTGAGGCCTCTATCTAAAATAGTGGCATGGATTCTTTTGTGTGGAGTGAGGGAATGAGAAAATTCTTGAGCGACCTCAGCATCATACCCTGTGAATTTTTCAGAAAACCCCATCCAGTTGTGTCTTGTAAAGATTTCAAGCACCTGGGGGTGTTCTTGTATCCCCACAGTGTTTGTGGGCTCTCTCCTATTAAACCCTCCTTTCATCTTGCTTGTGAAGCTTGACGAAAAAAAGAGAGGGTTGACACAAGTTTTTTTAAAATGCAGGAGAAAAACAGAGTTGACTATGTATGGAATTCACCTCTCACAGTTGCTAAATTCACTAGATTTTAGAGTATTTTTGGTTCATTTAACTGTAAATGGGGATGGAATTTTAGATCCTACCTCTCTAGAATGGTCGTAGTGGACAATTCCCATGATATCCCTTCTTGAACTCTTCTCTTCCTATCTTTTAGACTACCTCTTTATATCCTATAGACTGATCCTATAGACTGTATCCTGTAGACTGTATCCTATAGGAATTTCTATGCATGCTCCTGTAGGAATTCCTGTGTAAAACGATGGGTCCTTGCTTTTGGTGGGTGGCTAAAGTTATCAAAGCGACTTGAGTGAGGGAGTTTCGAGGAGGTGGAATGCACTAATGCATGCAAACAATGTTTTATTTCCCTTTATGGTGTTTCAAGGTGACATGGTGTGCTGGCAACAGAGGTACATTTCCATTTTTGGACTATTGGTCCCCACTACCACCTCATCATTTCCCACTCCTCGTAATCAGCTCACACCTTGTAGATCTGTAATTTAGCCACCTCTTGTCCCAATCCTCCTCTGTCTTTGAGTTGAATCCACCCACGTGTGAGAGGACACTCAGTTTTTCATGTGCTGAATAAATGATGGTGGCCAAGTTAGCTGGCCACCTTTTCACTTATAAACCAACTATCTCATAACCCTTAGAACTTTTGATTAGATGATGCATATTCGTGAGCAAGTAGGGTACTTACCTATGGTTTCAATGCCATGCTACAATTGTCGAAGATCATAGGTTTTGTGTTGTTTATTTGTTGAATGCCATTCTTCTTCCTCCTCTTGTTGTCTGCTAATGGTTTCTTGGCTTTTGTAGGTATCTGTGACTGAAGATATGATACTGCTATTGCTATTGAGCTCTTGGATCATCCTAGTGAAGACTTGTAGCTGTTGATTG
The DNA here is from genome assembly GCA_000404065.3 of Pinus taeda. NCBI lineage: Eukaryota > Viridiplantae > Streptophyta > Pinopsida > Pinales > Pinaceae > Pinus > Pinus taeda. The sequence continues at coordinate 71,091 of APFE030106326.1, read as the reverse complement.
GCATTCTGTGGGATAGGCTGCTACAGGATTTCCTACAGGATGTCCTATAGCTGCCTCTCCCTCGGAATTCTTTAATCATGTTGCTGGCTAGGGTTGTGAGGATGGTGAAATTAATGGACAGAGGGAGTAGGATTGTGTGTAGAGAAAAATACACTAAGCTCATGCTTTTACTCCTCTCTGTTTTTTTTTTTTCTTTTTTCTATGACTGGCAGAAACTGTTGAAACTGATCTTTTTTTTGTTTTGAATGGTGAGTGCAGGGATGATGATGGTGGATGAGGTGAGGTGTTAGATCATGCCTAGGATGAATTTTAGGGACCCAACAGTGCCCTTGGATTTCTTCCTGTAACTTTTCCGACTACTCTAATTCCTACAGGATCATCCTATAGGTTTTTAGGGGATCCTGTCGAAATACAGGGGATCTTGTAGAAAACATAGTCTTCGCCTAAATCAAAGCAGTGGAGTGGAAAAATGATAGGAAAGATGGAGGGATGCATGATGAGGAGTGGGGGAGATGAATATCTGTGAGACAGGGTTCCCTTTGGATCCTCTTTTTGCTCCTTGACTGTCTTTCTCACCCACCTGCAAATATCTTTTTCTCTATTCTTTTTCTTTTTTTTTGAAAAACAAGTAGGCTACCTCCGAGAGGTTTTCACCCTAGCTGTTTGTCCTAGGTGCCTCAAGGGAGGTTTTCACCTAGGGATCTTCTTATTATTTTTTCTATTTTTGTTTTCATCAATGGGCTACCTCACAAGGTTTTCAACCCAAATATGGGAGTCAAGAACCTCGCGGAGGTTTTCACCTAAGTCCTTATTCTTTTTTTTCTTTTTTTTTCCATGACTTGATGAAGGAGGAGTTGGGAATTTCTCCACCATCGTCAATCTTTTGTTGATATTTTTAATGAACTCTTGTTTTCATAAGGGTCTCTTGTACATGTTCAATTAGTTCCCATTAACAAGCAATAGAATAGCTTCTTCATCTATACTTCTAATTTTCACTGAACCATTATGATGGCATCTTTCCACAACAAAAGCTCCGAGCCATCATTTCCTTATCTTTCCCTTGAAGTATTTATACCTAGAATCATATAAAAATTCCCAATCTCCCTCCTGAAATTGCTTCTCCTTAATATGTTTATCATGCCAGATCTTGCTCTGAAGCTGAACTATCTCTATATGTAGGAGGGCATGCATTTTGAATTCATCCAAGCCATTCAATTGGAACAATCTCTCTTTCTGTGCATGACTGAGACCCAAATCTAGCTGGGCCGCCATCCTCAATGTTTTATATTCAAACTCAATGGACAACAAGGCCTTTTTCCCATAGACTAACTCATAGGGTGTAAATCGAGTCGTGGTCTTCCATGTGGCATTATAGGCCCAGGTTTCCTCAACTAGTCTCTCTACCCAATCCTTCTTGCTGATGCTCACTACCTTGGTTAAGATGCCCTCCAGTGCCCTGTTGGTAACCTCCACTTGCCCATTAGCATGTGGATGATAGGGAGTGGAGGTCCTATGCCTGATTTTGTGATGGCTGAGAAGTTCCTCAATCATGTTGGAGGTAAACTAGCTTCCTTGGTCTATGACTAGCCCTCTTGGGTACCCAAATTTGTAGAATACATTCTCCCTTAGGATCTCAACCACCTTCTCTTCTCTTTCTGCTTTAATTGCCTTGGTTTTTGCCCACTTAGTCAAATAATAAATGCACACTATAATGTATTGTTTTTTCTTTGAAGGAGGGTTGATAGGCCCAATGAAGTCCATGCCCCACTTATTAAATGGCTCAAAAGTCACTTGAGGTTGTAGGAGCATTTCATCCCTTGGAGTAGGATTTTCCATCCTTTGGCACCAATCACACTGACTACTATACTTTTTCACATCTTGATGAAGAGTGGGCCAATAATAACCTACTTGCAACACTTTCAATGTTGTCCTCATTGCTGCAAAGTGACCTCCACAAGACCCATCATGATAGGTTAGAAGGATGTCAAAAACTTCCTCTTCCCTTACACACCTTCTCAAAATTTGGTCTAGGCCAACTTTGAAAAGGTTGGCCCCAATCCAAGTGAAGGGGGCACTTTTCGTGACTATCTTGCTCTTTTCTTTGGAGGGAAAGTTTGGTGGGAACTGTGCTGATACCAAATAGTTTTCTATATCAACAAACCATGTAGAGAGAACTGAAATAGCAAACAAGTTCTCGTCTTGTAACTTGTCATCCACCTTTCCTTCTTCACCTATAGGCAGATTCACCCTAGATAAAAAGTCTGCAACAACATTTTCCTTACCAGACTTATCTACAATGGTTAGATCAAACTGTTGTAATAAAAGAAACCATATTATAATTTGAGCATTCACATATGGTTTGTTCATTGAATATTAGATTGTATCATGATCAGTATGCACAAATGTTTGATATCATGTAATGTAATGCCTGAATTTTTTTAATGAATGCACAATAGTCACGAGTTCCTTTTCGGTCACTATATAATTAAGCTCAACCTTTAACAAGTTCTTATTGATAAAATAGATGACATAAGGAAGTTTTTCCTGTACCTGACCTAAGGTTTCTCCGATGGCTCTGTGTGAGGCATCAACATGAATATGAAAGGGGAGGGCCTAGTTCGAACCTCGAAGAATTGGTGCAGTGGGTAACTTACCCTTCAGAATGTCTAATGCCTCTTGACAACTTTTTGACCATATAAACTCAGAATATTTGGCTAACAACCCAAATAAAGAACAGGACAACTTGCTGAAGTCCTTTATGAACCTTCGGTAGTATCCGAATAAACCTAAGAAAATCTTGACATCTCTATGCTTTTGAGGAGTTGGGAACCTTTGGATGGTCACTGTTTTGTTCCGGTCCACCTGTAGTCCCTGCTGAGATATTGAATGACCTAGCATGGTCACTTCAGTCATTAAGAATTCACATTTTTTAGTACTAAGAGATAGGTTCATTTCAATGCATTTGTGCAGTACTTTTCCTAGATTAGTCAGGGCTTCTTGAAAATCACATCCATAAGGTGTAAAATCATCCATATAAATTTCCACCGCGTCATGTACTAATTCGACGAAAATATGAAAGACTGCTCTCTGGAAAGTGGCAGGAATATTGCATAGGACAAAAGGAAGGACCCTATAGGAAAAAGTACCCTCAGGACAAGTGAATGTGGTCTTATCCTAGTTTTCTGGGCAGATTTGGATTTGGTTGTACCCACTGAATCCATCTAGGAAAGAAAAAAACTTATTCCCTACTAGGTCGTCTAGCACTTAGTCAATGAAGGGTAGGGGAAAATAATCCTTCTTTGTGGCTTTGTTCAACTCCCTATAATCGACACAAATCCTCCACTTACCATTTTTCTTGGGAACTAACATCCTCCACTTACCATTTTTCTTGGGAACTAACATTAAAGGGGAGACCCACTCACTGTTGGAGATAGGGTAAATGAATCCTACATCTAGCAGTTTTTGCAGTTCTTCTTTGACTATATCTTTAAGAGTTGGATTCATTCTCTTTTGTGGTTGTCGAACTGGCTTGCAACCTTCTTCGATGTATATGTGGTGAGTATGCACTGAGGGGTGTACTCCCTTTATTTCCTTGTAACTCTGAACGAACGCTTCTAGGTTTTCATTTAACATGTTGCATAGCTTTTCCTCTTTAAGACGAGAAAGGGATGGATTAATTTTCAAGGTTTTCTCTAGGTTGAATTCTATGGTTTTGACATGGAGTGGGTTGGAATCGGCCAAGCGTAATTTAATTGGATGATTTTTTTGGGTTTCCTTTACTTCTTCTTCTAATGGTAACGACCTAGGAGTTGGACTTTGGAGCAGGTGTTCAATCAAGTCATCCTCATCTTGTTGTCCTCCTCCCATGGTTGCTTATAAAGCATAAAGTTTGGTAGAACAAACCTCATCTTCTTCCTCCTCCAACCATAAAGGTAAATCATGCGCTAGAGAGGGTTGAGCAAGAGGGTATAGGACTAACTACTTGGACATATGCTCATTCTTGATGGTCATATTCCCAACTCTGTAGCTAATGTAAGCATCAGCTATGGCCAACCATGGCTTCCCAAGGATGAGAGGATAACCAGTGATCTTAGCTTTAGGTTGGAGAACTAGAAAATTTGCAAGGTACTCCCAGGAGTCAATGGAGACCATCACATCCTCCACTATTCCTTCAGGGGTGACTGTGGAACGATCTACAAGTTGCATAACTATTGTGGTCTTCCTCAATGACCCTTGGAGGTTGAGTTTGAGCATGGTGTCCTTGGTCATCACATTAATGGCAGCCCCAAGATCAATCAGAGTGTGTGGGACAATGGTGGCATTGATGTGCACACCTACTACAGGGCTTCCAGGGTCCAAATATTTTGGACATATTACCTGCCCCAGCATTAAGTCAAACATTTGCCTAATGACAATAATGGTAGTAGCATCCCTTTTTATTCTTCCTAGATGCTTGAAGAATTTCTCCTTAATCAACTTATTGTAAATGGGAACATCTTTTATTGCTTGGAGAAGGGGGATATTTACACATAGATTTTTCAATTCTCCGATAATTTTAGTTTCTTCTAAGGTAGGCTGGAGTGGTTGGGCTAATCTCTCAGGAAAGGGTGGAGTTACTTTATGGTTTCTTTCCTCTCTTTCTTCCTCAACCTCTCTATGTGGAGGGGAAGGTTGGTTATCTAGGAGGACTCTCCCAGATCTTAGGTTAATCTCCTGGATTTCCACAACATAAGATGGATATGATGTCTCTCCATTGTATACTTGTTAAGCCTACGTATTGTTCGGGTTTGGATTTGGCTGGGTAGGCATCTGGGGTTGTTTGGGTGGATAAAATTGTAGGAGTTTTGGTTGGGCGGGTGATGGAGGCAATATAGCCGGAACATTGTTGTATTGGGGCCTCCACCCCTGGAGTGGTGTATTCCACTAAGGTTGTGGTGGAGCAAAAGGTTGAAATGACTAGCTAGCTAGCTGGGAATGATATTGAGATGCATAAGACCTAGGAGGGGGTGTAGACCAGGAAGGATGAGCAGGGGGTCCCCAAGAAGGTATAGCTATGTTTTGGTTGGGGTTGTACTATGCATGGGATGACCCTTGCATGGCCTGCTAGTATCATCTAGGCCTAGGAGGCATCCTTTGGTTAATGTAGCAAAGCTACTCAGTGACCCCTTCAACTCCTTAATATACAACTTTGAGTCTGGGTAATGAAGGGCACTTGTCTGTGGAGTGGTTCTCTTCACAGACCGAGAAAATTTGAATACAGTTCTATGGACATTCATTCCTAGGATGCCTCGTGGTGCATCTAGGACAAAATATGGCCAAGGCTCTATCTACTTCCTCTTGCTTCCTTTTGATGTTCATGGTGTCAATTTACAAGGCAAGGGTTTCCAACGTCTCACTTTTGAAATCTTCCAGCATATTTCCAATTTAACCCTTGATGGATGAGTTGGAAGATGATGTACTAGCCATAAGTTGACTACCCTTACCCTTTTTCCTGGCTACCCTAGAATGGTTTTTAAAGATAGGCTCGCTATCCTCATAGGGTAATTGGTAGATATCTCCTCCTGCTAACAAGTGTAAGGTATCTAGAAGGTCTTCTCTTCCTCCCCTGAGGAGGACCAGCTTTAGTGACTCAGGGTCAAGTGTGCACCTAACCCTTTTGTAACTGAATTGGAATCTTTCTTCGTAGTCTTCTAAGGATTCATCCTAGACTATGGTCATCCTGAAAATTTCTTCCTTCGTATCCTTTGACCTATAGTAGTCCTGATATTTGTTGTTAAAATCTTGCTACATCTGAGCCCAGGTTGTGATGCTATCTCCAGGTAAGCCCATGAACCAGTGAAATCCTGCATCCTTGAAGGTACATGGAAATAGTTTTAACTTTCGCTCATCATTCGTATAGTCATAGGTTCAACATATAACAACAAACTCAAATAGGAAAGTGTCGGGGTCTTCTATGGTCAAGCCATGGAAATGAGGTAGGGTAGAAGAGAATATATTCTTCATCTTAGTGTCCCCATTGGTTTCCCTGATGGGGAAGGCACCCTCAACTCTCTCTATTCCCTTTGTCATTTCGGTTTTCAGCCATTGGTTCAGTAGGAATGGGCTCCTCTTCTTCTTGTTCCCTGTAGGTTCTTCAAATATGTCAGGTCGCTCACTTAAAGGTTCCTCCAGTTCACAGCCACCAAAGAAGAGAGAAGGTTGGTTGTTGGATGCAGTGGGGTTATTTCGAAAAAAATTCCCTAAATTGTCCCTATTCCTATGAGGCACGAAAGGAAATTCTTTTGGGTTGGTTTTGTAAAAAAAAAAGAAATAGCTAGAAAGTACTTTGAAAAAATGAAATTGTTGATTGAATGAAAATCACTGATAGAATGAAAAAGCCACTTGCTGAATTGAAATTCTAGTTGTAGAATGGAAAGGAAATAAGATAATGGAAAATGAAAGAAAGGAAGCTACTAGATTATTTTTGCAGAAATAAAATAATGGAAAAAAATTGAAGACAAGAAGTAGAAGAAAAGAAAGAAGTAATCACATTCTACTCAGACTCCTCCCCTGCAACGGTGCCAAAAAGTGATGAATTCCAGTATTGCAGCAAGGATGCTACAACTCCTGGGATACCAACTTTACTTATCAACTCGGGGTTTGTACAAAATTGGAGGTGACAATGTTATATGCACAAGTAAAAGTGAAGGTCCTACCTGTTTTCACTGTTCATCCAGCGAGAGACCCCAGGGGTTCTAAGCCAGACTTCTATAGAGTAAGAAGAAGGTTGATTATTTGATGGAAGAAGAGAAAATCTATGCTAAGAGAGCTATACTACTGTAGTAATGAAGAAAACAACATGTAATGCCAAATCACACCACATCCTAGTTAACCATTTAAAGCGTTGTGCTAAGAAGAATTTCTAAATCATCACTAACCTAATGCTTCTATCTAAGCTACAGAAGTAAAGAACATCTAACCATACTAATGTGTATGCAAGAAAACTAAACTAAATCTGTTTTCACTCTTTTGGTTTCTTAGGCAAAATCAAGTATGCAAATTAATTGTTCTTGTGGATGTGACAGGTGGATGGAAGGTGATTGAGGATGGCTAAAATGCCTATGGAGTGGTTGGATGGTGTGGAAGGGTCCTAGGAGGATTTTTGTTACTTCCTAAAGGTTCCCCATCATTTCAGCCTCAAAACAGGTCGTTTCAGGAAAACCTACAAGATGTACTAGAAACCTACAGGATGATCCTATAGGAATCAGAAGAAACCTACAATATATAACTGAGAGCTAGTTGAGAGGTGTTGGAGGTGTTGGGAAGCTTGGAAAAGGCGTGTGATGAGTGGGATGGGGTGTTAGAAGGGCTATGAGCACTCAAGAGTCAATATCCAAGATCCGAGATGGCAAGATTCGCTCAATGTATCTAGGGTAATTTTAATGAAAATGACAAAAAAACTAGTGAGGGTGACGGTGGAACAAGATATATCTAGGGTGGATGAAGTGGAAGATGGTTGATGGTGATGAAGTCTGGGTCCCGTCCTGAAGTACCTACTGTACTTAAAACATGTTTGTTTTCCAAGAACTATGCAACAAGATATATTTTCATAAACTAGAAAAGCATGAACCAATTGCCCATATTATGCATGAAGATAGTGCTGAAGGGAATGAAAGCATGAGTAAGATCTTATTACAGAAATGGAATAATGGAAAAATATGAAAATGAAATGAACCAAATGCTGAATCAAGACAAGAAACTCCGAAGATCATGCAATCACTAGAAATCTATGTTTTTGCTGCTGCTGAAGCAATTCTTCCTCAAGTCATCATCCCAGAGGGAGGAAGCGAGGTCGAGACACCTGATGACAACCTTATGGTGATCATTTTTCTCCTTGCTAACCTGCTAATTGAAAGAAGGCACAAATGGAAGCAAACTAACATACAACCAATCTAATCTACACTGCTGTAATGGAAATGCAACTACTAATCAAATGAACAATTAAACTATGAATCTATGCTAGCGTACATGTACAATAAAGAGGAGCCTTGGCTGCTAGGGTTAGGCCCTAACCCAAGAGCTTCAGCCCTCTGAGTTAACTCAGTGCCAGCTGAAAAAAAAACTCATTCTTATTATCAAACGATGGATTACATCAAAAACTATCACAAGACTTGCAACTCGAAAATAGAGTAGAGTTTTACAATAAAAAATTTGAATCCCATTGAGGTCCTAGGCCTCTCTACTTATACATATTAAGTCTCCAATCACTTCCTTAAAATTAGGGAGGCTCAACTCCCAAACTCAAGATAAACTGGTGCTTTGTCTTTCACTTGCTCAACTGCCTTCTAGTCCTCATGATTTGGATGTTTGCACTCCGAGCTGATGGAGGAATATTCAAATGGAGGGGTAGTAAATGAGGAGAATTTTCCTCCTATAATTCCTCTCCTTTGTCCCATTCGAGTTTTGACCAGGTATTTGCCAAAATTCCTTTCTTTTATCCTTTAATCCTACATTAAATGCACATTAGACCACAAAGCAAAACATCCAACTCTAACTCATCTCATAAACAAATATAATCAAAAGTATGCAATAAGTTATGAGAATAGCTGGTTTGACTAAGCTAGGACGTGAATTAAGGTCCATATAATTACCCAGTGATGAGGCTCATCAAAATTCATCTGGCCTAGTAAAACCTTAGAGGTTCATGTTATCCAGTCTACCGTGACAGATAAATCCTCTAAAGATAAGAAGAAAGGAAAAGGAAAAGGTAAAGTCGATGCCCTGAAAGAGGGTCCTCCTAAGTCATCTGTTGGTGATGCTTCCCAATGAAATCCCAAATATCCATGCCTCATCTATGAGGAGGATCACTATACTAAGGATTTTCCTAGATGGTCTGAAGTTAGTCGTTTCCTCAAAGGGACCCCAGCTGTCCTGAAAGAGCCTTTTCCATCCCAGCAGATCCAAATGGTAGACCAACCTCGGTCATCCACTTCCACAGGTTCACAAGTGTTCATGATGAGTATGATGATTAACGTCGCTACCAGGTCAAAGCATTATCAAACTCCTACCTCGATAGAAGGGAAAGAGAAAGAAGGTACCCCTTCTTCCTCTACCCCGTCTAGTTTCGGTCCTCTCCATATACAGTGACCTAATCCTAATTATGCCATTCAAACACCTTCTCGAGGTGTGCTACGAAAGTCCTTGTACAATTCCAACACTTGAGCCACTCAACAATATAACATTGTTGAATATTTGGCCCAAGCACCATCAGCTATGTCACCTCTCGAGGTCCTTCAAATCTATCCTTCTCAGCGAAAATCATTACTATCGGCTATTGGGGATACCGATCCATCTAACACTAATCTCATCTGTTTTGACCTAGAAAATCATGTTCTACGTTTACCTCATCAACTTTCCCTTCTCATTCAGGTGATCATAAATGACAAAACCATTCATAGGACGTTCATCGATGAAGGTGCTTCTACCTGCATCATGTATGTCCCTTGTTGGAAGGCAATTGTTTCTCCTACTCTGAACTAGTCCCCTAACACTTTGGAAGCTTTTGACTGACGTGATTCGCTTCCATTTGATGTCCTTCCCAACCTTGCCATTACTGTGGAAGGAAAGACGGTACACATCGAAGTAGATATCGTTCACGCTAATCTTAACTATAGTCTTCTACTCGGATGGAACTAGACCCATGCCATGCATGTTGTAGCCTCCTCCTTTTTCTGTGTGATTCATTTTCCCCATCAAGGGAAGGTAGTCACGGTCAACCAACTGTCCTTCTCTACCTCTTCCTCCTTGGGTGGAAATGTTTCATATGTCAAGCATAATGGTGCTCCTTATGAGAGTGTGGGAGCAGGACTCTTTAAAGATCTTGCCTTAATGGGTATTTTTCCACTCCCACCTCCTCATGTTGCCTCTGTCAACATGATTTCGGTCAAGTCTAATCCTTGGGTCATTGCTTCACTAGATCTTGTTGATGCATGGGGGAGATTATGCCATTAAGTCCCACCGAAATTAATTACCTGGAATTTATTTTGGCTTCACCTTTGATGTCCTCTGATCATATTGTTTCGAGAACATCTCTCGAAGCATATTCTCAATGCTCATGGCTTGGTTCTTCAGAATCTCCTGATCCCTTAGCCAAGACATTTCTTTCTGACGAGAGTATCATGGAAGTAATTTCTTTGGAGGAGCTACCTTGGAGCAACACTCATTACCATTCCTTGTTCTTACCTTTCCTGACCGTCATGTCTACTTGTCTCAAGGAGTTCTCTTCTCAGTTGTTGTCCCTACCACTTCACACACCGATCATGACTCATGGAGTTTGGTCAGAAGGGAACTTGGGTAACGTTACCCAAATGATGCCAATTGATATTTCTGTCAAGCCTGGTGTTGTTGAAAATGTCCATATCAGGGTAACTTGTTCTCCAGATGAGATCAAGCTCTAAACTCATCTATTCCAAGAGTTTTGGGATGTTTTTGTGTGGTCATATGAAGAAATCCCTAGCATTGACCCAATTATAGTCGTGCACGATATTCCAACTTATCGTCATGTGAATCCCATTCACTAACAACTTCGTCCAGTGCACCCTAGAAAAGTGGTGGACATTAAAGGTGAATTTGAAAAACTTCTGAAAGATGGATTTATTTATCCAATCCCTCTTACATATTGGGTATCGAATATCACATCGGTGACAAAGAAACAAGGCACTATTTGCATTTGGGTCAATTACCGTGATCGTAATCATGCTTGTCGTAAGGATAATTACCCCACTCCCTTCATTGACCAGATCATTGATGAATGTGCTGGGAGTGAGATATTTTTCTTTATGGATGGTTTTTCTAGTTACAACCAGATAAACATTGCACTAGATGATCAATATAAGACAACCTTTATCTGTCCATGGGGGAACTTCATGTATAAAAAGCTCCCTTTTGGGCTTAAGAATGCTAGGGCCACATTTCAAAGAGCGGCCTCTTATGTATTCCATGACATTCGAAACATCGTTCAATCTTACTTGGATGATCTCCCCGCTCATTCTCGTAAACACCATGATCATCCTAATCATCTCCAACAAAATTTGTCTTTGCTGTAGGAACTACAACATTCGGCTGAATCCACATAAATGTGTCTTCTACGTCAAATCTAGATGACTCCTTGGCTTTATCATTTTGAAAGAAGGCATTCACCTTGATCCCCTTAAAGGTGAGGCCATAGTTGATTTACTCCCTCCATCTTCATTGCATCAACTACAGAGTCAACAGGGACAAACAATCTCCTTTGTCATTTCGTTCCGAACTATGTTGAGCTAGCTTCAGGGTTCACCTGGTTGGTCAAGAAAGGAACCTCGTTTGTTTGATATGAGGCTGCCCAAAAGTCTTTTGATGACCTAAAAGTTGTCCTCATCAATTCTCCTTTGTTGCAACCCCTGAACTATCATCACGATTACTTCCTTTATCTAGCTGCAGCCTTTAGTACCATCGCTATGGTGTTGGTACAAGACGATGACGAAGGCAATGAACATGTTATTTATTAGCTCAGCCGCAACCTCCTCGACACCGAAACACATTATTCTCATGTCGAGAAGTTGGCTTTAGCTGTTGTACAAGTTTTTTTTATTTTTGTGGAAAATCTTGTGAACAGTTCTGAAACCAACGTTTCGGACTAGCTTAGTGAGTCCATCATCAGGGCAATGGGATTTGTATTTTGAGAAGAGAGCATGGGATTATGGAGCCTATTAATAGTTAATTGAAAAAAATTTGATGTCTTCTTTTATAGTCGGCTTATAAATGATTTTTTTATTTTTTTATTTATTTATATACGTATTTATTTTATTTATTTTTTGTTATTATTATTTATTTAATTTCTATTATTAGTTATTTATTTATTATATTATTATTATTATTATTATTATTATTATTATTATATTAATATTATTATTATTATTATTATTTATGTACAGGTTGTTCAACGCTTTCGGCATTACATTCTACTTTGCACTACCAATGTGATTTCGGAATGAAACACCATGACCTACATCCTGATGCATCAATTGTTGAGGTGCAAGTATTCAAAATGGATTACAATCCTCCAAGAATTCAATTTGGTGTTCACTACTGCCAAATCTAAGAAATCACTAGTCTTCGTTGAGTTGATTTGCTCCCTTCCCTCAGATTCTCTTCCTGCTGATGCCGATGAGGAGCTCCTAGACGAATTAGCACTCTTGACCCCTAGTACGGTGATATCATCATGTATCTCCAGACATCCACTTTCCGGTCTACGTTGACCAAGGATGATCGCCAACGCATTCGGCATCAATATCAACCTTACTATATCATTGGAAATACTTTATACCGCATCGGTGTTGCTTCAATTCTTTATCGCTGTCTTACTCTCGAGGAGGCTAAGAGAGTCTTCAATGAATACCATTCTGGCACATCTGGCAGTCACTTGTTTGGATATGCTACTACTCAAAAAATCCTTTGCGCTGGTTATTTTTGGCCCTCCATCTTCAAGGATTTCATCCTTGTTATTTGCAAGTGCCATGAGTGCCAAATTTATTAGTGTAAAATGTGCACCCCACTAACTCACCTACACCTTGTTATTACCATTGGTCCTTTTGCTAAATGAGGCATCAACTATATGACCTGTAACCCTTGTTCGTCTTGAGGGCATGGGTCTATTATCATTGTTGTCTATTATTTCAATGGGCCATAGCGATGCCTACATACTCTATGGATGGTAAAACAACAGCTCAATTGCTATTCAATCACGTTATTTCTAGGTTTGGAGTGCCTGAGGCCATTGTCACTGACCATGACTCCCTTTTTGGACATTACATGATGGATAAGTTGACTTCTATGTTGGGTTTGTGCCAAGATGGCTCAACCCTGTATTTCCCTCAGGCCAATGGCCAAGTTGAAGCTGTGAACAAAGTCTTGGTTACGATCCTTCAGCGCACCATTGGGATGCACAAGTCAAATTGGCATCTCATGCTCTTTTAAGCTTTGTGGGCTTACTGAACCTCGACCAAGGACACAACTGGATTCACACCATTCCACCTAGTCCACAGCCTGGAAGTAACTTTACTGATTTAGTGTGAAATTCCATCCCTCAAGCTGGCTATTGCACTTCTCCTCGAGACGTCAGCTTAGGAAGAGTGCCTCTTGTATTTATAACAACTGGATGAGACTTGTCATCTTGCTGCTTTGGTCATCGAAGCATAGAAAAAGCGGGTTGAGTCGCATTTTGATTAGTCTATCTCTCCTCAAGTTTTTTCTGAGGGTGATTTGGTTCTTATATATGATCATGCTCATGATAAGATGGGGGTAGGCATGTTCAAACCCATGTGGCATGGGCCCTACATTGTTAAACATGTGTTACAGAAAGGAGCCTATGAGCTTATTGACTATGAGGGAAATCCCTTAGACAAGCACTGTAATGGGCTTTATCTCAAAAATTATTATTCTTAGGTCATCTTACATGGCTAATTTTGTACAATAGTGTGTTATTCATTTTTGTATAGTGTGGTTTGGTGTCTTATTTTGCAAGAAACTTTCCTGCTTATTATGTTTTTTACTTCTTTGCAGATATCAGTGTCTCCTCACATCGGTTTTGTTGATGGTGCTTTCCGTAGTACCCAGAATCTATCATCCATGACATGGGCCATTTATGACCCCCATGGTGAGCTAATTGATATTCAAGGTATTTGTCTAGGTCGAACTACTAATAACATCGTTGAGTATAGCGCAGTTATCGAATTGTTGTCAGAAGCTATCGCTCTTGACATCTAGGAATTGGTTGTCAACCTTGATTCACATCTTGTTGTCCTTTAACTCAATGGGAAATATTCCGTTAGAAACCCTCAAATATTCAGAACGTATCTATTGGAGAGAAATTTTGATTACATTACATATCATCATATTCCTAGACACATGAATACATTAGCATATGCATTAGCTCATTATGTGTTGGATAGGCATTTATGAAACATGTGAAAATCAAAACACAAAACATTTGTACCATAGCAAGCAAGAAAATATAACATATGTGTGTGTGTGTGAATAATTTTTGTCATACATCAAAACCCCAAAAATTAATATGTGTGTTCAAAATACATTCGTGGCTAGCAAGCCTCAAAAATGTAGAATGCTAGACCTATGCACTAAATATCATGATGCTCATGATAGCGTGTAACTGCTTGAACTATGCGAGTCAGCAGTTGGTGAATCTGATCTAATATCCCCATTGTATGCCTCTGATACTGGCGTAGGACATCACCCATCTGGGCATACTCTGGGATACCGTGGGTCAATCCCTAAAGGTTTTGCGAGATATCCTCCTCATTTTCGCTTTCTTCCTAATAGGGAGCGACCTCAAACTGCCAAGTGATGCACCTGGCAATCAGGGAAATCCCAATAGGATGCTCTGGTCCAACATCTACATTCATAAAATTGAAATGTCATGAACACATATATCTCAAAAACAATAAAAAGTCAAAAATTAAAATTGTTTGTTTTTACCTCCATCATCATATTCCTCCCCCTCTCGGAGCGGCATATCTAGATCATCGCGGAAGCTAGTACAGATATAGGTCCAATCCTCTACTACGATCAACTATCATCGTAGCTACGAGAAGAAGGAGAGCTTATAGGACATTTCTTGGCCCTTGGTAACCCTGGGCATCAATGCACTCCAACGGACCATCTGTGGATCTTGTGGCAATGGCAGTTCCTCCTCAACAAACTAGTAGTGAAAGAGTGGAACCCACTCCAAGAAGAAGGTCACTAGAACAGACCCATAGCAGAACTACTTCAAGTTTCTCACCTTAGCTTTTGATAGCTGACGCTTCATGTTTACCTTCATGGCTTCTACCCAGTTGAAGATAGTTGGTGTCATATGGTCAATAGCATACTGAAACTTCTACTTGTTGGTCTCATGTGGCACTCGAGCCCCAGCCACATTGTTTATGGTCAACAATAACACTCTCAGCATAAGATCCTGAATAGTCATGATCTCAATCTTGCCACTTTTTGATTTGAGTGCTTCTAGGTAGTGTTCTGCAAGTAGCATGGTCACACTGCCCCAAAAGGCCTTGACTCGTAGATGTTGACTAGCTCCCCTCTTCAGGATAGTCCTGTGATGAAATAAATGTTTGAAGTTTCCAACCCCAATTATTAGTCACGGATTATGAAGACTTCCTGATTCACGTCCCAGAGGGTGATTAGATACCATAGCAATTCAGGTTGAGCCCATAGACCTGGTGAAAGGAAGGATTAAGGAGCCCACTGTTCCTCAAAGCATTCAAGCAATTTGGATCTGCCATTGCTTGAGTGTCAATATCCTCATGCTCATGTTCCTTCCAATCCGCCATTTTTCGCCATTTTTTCCCTACAAAAACCGTATAATAAAGTCAATAAACATCTTTGGCTAGAGAAATTTGGATTCAATTGGATAAATTAGGAAAAAGCTTGATTTTTTTTTGTTCATGGCGCCAACACGAATGTTTTAAAAATAGTAGCATCAACGACATACTTGACAGTCTTAATAGCCCTTGATCGATGCAATTATGTGCTCGAAAATCACGCCAACCGAGGGAAAATTTGTTTTGTCAAAATCTCCTCCAAAAATTCAAAAAATGGTTAAAAACAAGTAACATAAGCATGAGAATGGAGCTTAAGGTGTTGTCTCTTACCTGAAACTGACGACTCAATGAATGGCCTCTCGGATCTCCCGCAATCTACTCCAGGTGGGTGAAAAGCTCTTCACACAAAGGTAAAATGGTAAATGGTAAAAAAATTTTACTTTTTCCTCCTTTTATTCATTTTTATGAAATATTATGGGTTTTCAAGTATTTTTTGACCTATTTTTCCTCAGAACTAGATAATGCATTTACCTTTTGTGCAACGACAGGTGACAGATTATCGATGACAATATTGGAGTCATGTTTTATCTCTTTTCTTTACTTCTAAAACTCAAATGAAAAGATCATCGAGTATTTTTCCCTTTTTAACTCGTAAAAGAGAATAAAAATGGGGGGTCTACTTTTAAGCTCTTTTTCCACTCTTTAAACACGAAAATATTGTCGAGCTCTTATTGTTTTGAACTCGTTAAAGGCTGCGAAACATCGTTCACACAGTATACATTTACCCCTTTTTTGAGCTAGGATGAACTATTTACGAAAAAGGTACTTCTTGACTTAAATGGTCAAGTGGTTCTCTCAAGTATTGTTTTCTACCTTTTTGGGCTCGATAGATGCAACTGTATGAAAAGGGACCACGTGGAGTTTTCTTTTCCATGTCTTTTTCAAACTCTCTAAACATGAAAAGGATACTGAGTTACAAGTTTGTCAGACTAATTAAAACATTCAACGACATTGGATTCATCACCATGATGGACATGAGCTTCTCCTTCCTAGGGCTGGTTAAACTTACTAGGTCAGATTTGTCCAAAGGATAAACTTACAGTGCAAGCAAATGTTATCCCCTTCAAGATCGCGATAAAAAATAATTGGGGTACCTGCCAGAAATGGTCAGGAAAAATTGGAAATTCTATAAGTCGTGTCAGCAACTCACTCTTGAATATAACACTTTCTTCTTTGTGTCAGGTTGGGATATCCTCCTTTTCATCATTGGCCTTCCTGGGTTGGACTATTCATTTTTTCCTTCCATTTGATCTCTTCCATGTCAGCATGACCACCGATCCTATGGATTCAAAAACTGCCAAACTCTAGAGTCGTGTCGCCGATATGTTCAAGAATTAGTCCTTCTGCAGTTACACTTACTCCTGATTCTCTATATCATCTGAAATCATTTGCATCCCTTTATCTTGTGTCAGTGATGTGGGATACATCATGGTCCTCCTTCGACACGGTCGCTTCCTGTTGACTTCAACTTATTATCTAGGAAGCTGGCTGAGAGACTTACTTCCAATACCTTAGATCTTGCATGACCTAATGACAAGTTCTTCACACTTGACGACAAGTTCACATCATTAGCTTTCGATTGGGTGATTTCAGGGGTGTTCGACTTCAGTTCCTTTATTCATATTCTGTGAATTATGTTGTTGATACCTTGAGAGCCATTGTCATTATTGGTGGTTTCTCTCGTGCTTGTTAACAATTCACATCATTGACTAGTAATCAAGCGAATTTCTAGGGTGTTTGACTTCAACACATTCATTCACATGTTAGGATTTGTACTTTAATCGGGTCATTTGGAGCACAAGACCTCGGGCTTAGATTAGACCAATCTAGGTTGCGAGGTGATGTGACATGATCATATTGATATACATGTCTCTTTCATATGGATGGTTGTGACCATACCATGAGTTGTTATATGTGATCCTTCTCATTATTGGATGGTTGTGCCCATTCCTTAGATCCATTTACATGATCATTGTCTGTATGGCTATGTCCATACCATGATTCATGTATCATTTGTCATATATTTCAGTAATGTACATGTACCTATGCTTTCTTCTTGGTTTTTTAACGACGGACTCTGGTTCCTTGCATCCACTTGTAAATAATTTCACCCCTCACTCTAGTTCAGCCTTCACGCTTTAGTGGGAATCTGTTACACAACATTTTTCACTGTCACTATACTCCTTGTCCATGATCCTGGAGGACCTCTACAGTGAACCCTACATGATTTCCCATCATGAAGAAACTCCTATTATGTCCCTCTTCATGAGAAGAATAATTCTCCTTTGCATCATTTCCCAAGAATCTTCCTATCCCTATTTACAAGACCGGCGCTACTGACGAGTTTCCTCCTCATGCAGATTTGCAGAGATTGAAACTAGCACTAGTGTCATACAGAGCGACTGGGCCCTTTTCTAGTTATGTAGATTCTCTTTTGGCAAGTGTTTTAAATATGCAGTCAAAGCTTCCAGCTCTAGAAGCTTCATAATAGAAGTCTGGTAGATGGTTGGGCTGGATGGAGCCGAAGAAGTCAGTTTGGGCTCCTTTCCCCTATTAGGATGGAACAAACTCAAGAGATAATACCTTTTTCCATGATGAGAGGAACCATCTCCCATCCATCCAAGCTATATAAACCTCTCTTTTCCCAAGCTAAGCTAGTTTTGGAGTGATTTTGAATGATTAACAAGTCATCTATAGCCTATAGCTTTCTAGTGTATGTTTGAGGGAGAATATTGTGTTTTGGTTCGGTTTGAGACTAAGGGGAGGAGGACTTGAAACTTCCATTGTTGGGGCTATCCATGAGATGCTAGCAGAAGTGTGGGAACCTGAATACGTCAGAGGAGACCAACAATGTCAAGGAATCAATTGTAATCTCTTTCTGATTTATATGAATACAACTATTGATTGACTTCCTACATGAAGTGTCATTTTACATCTTTATGGCTTAATGTTCCTTGACCTGTTAAGTAGGTTGAATACAATATTGTATGCTATCACGTTTTTTGTTGTTGTTTGTTTGC
The DNA here is from genome assembly GCA_000404065.3 of Pinus taeda. Taxonomy (NCBI): domain Eukaryota; kingdom Viridiplantae; phylum Streptophyta; class Pinopsida; order Pinales; family Pinaceae; genus Pinus; species Pinus taeda. The sequence continues at coordinate 52,658 of APFE030106326.1, read as the reverse complement.
TTGTTCCAGGAATTCAAAGGAAGGAAACAAAAGATAGCTCGAGTGAGGAAGCAGGATCATCACCAAGCAGAATATCATTCTAAGAGGTAAGCCCTCTGAATTGATTCTAGCTTAAGGATATTTTCCACAAATTGTTTATTTGTGGCTAGACCCACTCTCTCGGGCTAGAGGAATTGTTTGTTTCCACACTGAGAATTTACTTGCACCAAAAATCTCAACTTATTGAGAGTAAGAGAGTTTTTCCCTTCGAAGAGAGTAATATATGCCTCTAAAATTGATTTTCTCATTATTTATTTTCCCCTTTCTCTTCTCTACATGATTATATGAACATGTAGAAATCCATTGAATTAAAATCCAGAGTTAAGGAATGAGGATCCTATAGTAGATATGGGCATTGTGGTTCTTCTTACAACTTTCCTTTTGAAAGAATCATATTTTATATTTAGACATCATTGACTTTAAAATATATATAAACCCAAATAGAGAAGAGGGTAAGAGATTTGCCAAGACTTGTCCTTCACCACAATTTCCATTTTCAAGCTTCGCCACCTTGTATTTTAATCCAAATAGGAGCATGTTCCATGCACAGTATTATTAAACAAAACATGAAATAAAAGACATGACAAAACAATAAAACATGACAAAAAGAACAAAGAAAATCGAGGGCTGAACTAAAAACAATCATGTGAGACAGGAAAAAAAGAAAAAAAAGGAAATACTAAAGGACATAAACTACTGGTTAAGTCTAAAGAGAAGCTAGAATGCATTTAGACATACTCCTAACCTAATGAACTAGAAATTTAGGGATAAGTGTAATTAAATTTCTAATGTAGCTACTGAATTTTTTCCTGACTTTCAAACACAAATATATGAGCAATTAAAACCAATATAAAATAAAGTGCAAAAGAGAAGATAAGAAAGTGAATAGCATGCATAAAAGATTGAAGGTCTTTCCTGTCGACAGAAAGATGTGTCATACTAAGTAACCTTAACAACCTACATATTTACATTTTAGATTAGAATAAGAACTAAACAAGCCTTGAAGGATTCTTGTGACCTTCATATTTGTTGTGTTCCTTAGAAAGCATAAAAAAAGATCAAAGAATATTATTAACAATAGGGTTTATTAACTAGGATGTTTCTGACCAATCATAGTTTTGGTCATGAAATCCAAAACAATCATTTTAAAAACCTTGAAACTCATGGAAGAATGAACTTTCAATTATAGTATCTGAATCATGGGGAGAATCTTGTAAGGAGGATATCCTTATTTACCCCTAATACCCATTTTTATAGGAAAACCCAACTAGTGGAAGATACTCTTCCCACTTCTAGTGTTGATGCATAACATACATTCTAAACATGTCCTCTAATATCCTATTGACCCTCTCTTTCTACCCATATTTTTGTGGATGGTAATTTGTATAGAAGGCCAAATTTCTACCCAAACTTACAAATAATTCCTTCCAAAATATGGAGGTGATCTTGGAATCCATGTCTGACACAACCTTCTTGGGAACAACATGAAACCTAACTATCTTCTTGATGAAGACTTGTGCTACATCATTAGTTGAATAAGTGGATTTTACTGGAATGAAGTGCATTACCTTACTCAACTAGTTAACCACAACCATAATAGAATCATGTTTTCTATATGTCCTCAGCAAACCTGTGATGAAATAGATGGAAATGACATCCCATTACACCCTGAAATTCGAATCAGTTGTAGTAAACCACCTGGATGCTTACACTTTGCCTTTACCTATTGATAATCCAAACATATAGCCACAAACTCAGCCAATTCCTTCTTCAAATTCAAAAAATAATATAACTTATTCACCACTATGAATGTCTTCTGATATCCTAGGTGACCTAAATATGACTTAACATGACATTCCCTCGAGATAAGCTTCTTAAGTTCATTGTTTTCCGACACATAGATCATGTTCCTAAATCTGACAAAACCATCTATCGTAAGATGATAGTCTACATTCCAATCACCTGTATCCTAGTGTAACCTGTGCCTAAGCTCCCTATACCTATCATCATGTTTTCCAACCTACAAGATCCAATCCTGTAGATATTTAATGTATGAACTCATAGCTGCAATGTGATTTACTTGTACTATTTTTCTAAGAGAATATGAAACCTTGTTATATTTCCCTTTAATCTACCTGATCTCAATGTTAAACTAACTGATCAGGGCCAACCATATAGCTTTCTTAGAATTCAGATTTGGCTTTTCAAACAAGTATTTCAAGTCATTGTAATCACTCATCAATACAAACCGCCTGCCATCAAGATAGTTCCTCCACTTGTTCAATGCATGACTGATCGTTGCCAACTCAAGATGATGTGTCGCATAATTCTTCTCATGATCATTCACTTTCCTGTATTCTTAGCACAGTACCTGTCCTTCGTGCATCAGGACTCCAACAAGTCTCGTCTTGCAAGCATTTGTATACACTACAAAATCTTTGTCGAGACCTGTGTTATTTAGAACTGGAGCATTTGTAATCAACTACTTCAATTGCTCAAAACTAGTTGCACATTCTTCTGTCCATTCAAATTTATTACCTTTCTTCTTCAATGATGTAATAAGATAAGAAATTTGTGAGAAGTTCCTAATGAACCTCCTATAATAACTTGCTAACCCCATCAATGATCTAACCTCATCCACATTCTTAGGAGCTTCCCATTCCATGATCAATTTTATGTTTTCCAAATTTATTGTTATGCCTTCCTTGAAAACAAAATGTCCCATGTAATGTACATGTGTCTGAAAGAAACTGTATTTACTAAGCTTGGCATACAACTCATGCTCTCTTAGCAACCTCAATACTGATGCTAAGTTTTCAACGTGCTCTTCGTCATTCGTAGAATATAGCAATAGATCATCAATTGTTAGAATCACAAACTTGTCCACTTAAGGACACATCACACTATTCATCAAGCACCTAAAAGTAGTTGGATCATTATTCCAATCAAAAGGAGCTACAACAAACTCATAATTCCCACACCTCATACATAAAGTAGTCTTGTAGATGTACTATCCTTTGATGCATACCTGATGATAACCTGATATCAAAGAAATATTTGAGAACACTATTGCTGCCTTCAAATGGTCAAAAAAATCATGAGTCCTTGACAACAGATACATGTTCTTAATCTTCACCTTGTTGACTTGCCTATAATCAATGTACAATATAAGAGTACCATCCTTCTTCTTCACAAACACCATTGGTGCACCCCAATATGACACACTTAGCCTAATGTATCCCTTTTTAAGAATCTCCTCCAACTGTATCTTCAATTCCACTAGCTTTGGTGTGCTCATCCTGTAAGGGCCTTTGATAGTGGTGTTTCTTCTGGTACCAAATCAATAGGAATATCCACTTCCCTGTGAGGCAAAAATTCCAAAATCTCTACGAGAAATACATCTTGGAACTTATGCAAAACCAGATACTTATTCAAGACGTATCGTTGGCTTCCTTACGTTTGTCACCAGAAATATGTATAGAAAATGATACACATCCTTTTCTATGACTACACTTTTCCTGTATAGTTGTAACCATTCTCGCTGATGTTGTCTTTTTCTTACCCTACAAGATTCTCTATTCTCCATTGTCATCCAAAAATTCAATGGCCTTCTCATAACTATCAACCTCGGTCCTATGAATATAGAACTATTCCATACCCAATAACAAATTGTATGATCCCAATGGAAGAACATTCAAATGTGGTGACATAGGCATACCATTAAACCCAACTGCAGAATATTTTACCTAATGATGAACTCTTTTCTTATTACCTATAGCCACCTACACTAACCAAGACTCTGCATGCACTTCTTTAACCACACTTATTCTATAGGTTAAGGTTAACATAACTATAATTAGATATAAGGTCAATCAAAATAGAAACAACTTGATCAAAAAGCTTACTGTCCATCTCGATAATGGATGTCTAGTGATCAACCTTCCTATTATTGAATGTTGCATAGATATGTCCAACATCACCCACTGTCTATGCCTTCTTAGCACTATAAATATGTGGTCTACCACCATAAGTCTATGGAAAATATCTCCTACGATGATCCTTTCCACAACTCCAACACTGTAAAGGCTTTCTTCCATCACCCTTGTGCTCCTCCTTAGAATAAAACTCATATCCTCTATCATATGCATTGAACTTCTTAGGCGGCGATGCATTCTCTTTGTTACATGTTTCTTGAGGCCTTGTTCACTTATTATCCCATTTTCCTTTATTCTTCTCATTACCCTTCTAATCCTTCTTAGTCTCATATTTGTGCTTCGATTTCTCATAACAATGATTTAGCTTTGTGATGGATTCATCCAATGATCTAGCCTTAGTAAAATCAATCTTGTCTTAGAATGATACTCGAAACCCACTAATGAATATATTAATCTTCATTTTCTCCTCCTTAAGATTGGAAATACCTCAATAACTCTAAGAATGTGCTAGTGTAGTCCTCATCGGTCATGGATACCATATTTAGCTTATAGAAATATGTTTCCCTATCATCATAATATATATTTGATAGATACTTCTTCCTGAAAAGTCTTTCAAACTCACTCCAAGTCAACTCCTCTTCCAAAATTAGCCTGAAATTCTTTACATCTTCCCACCAACTATCTACTTTACCTTTAAGACTGAATGTAGACCAATGTATTAGATGTACTGAGATGTTGCCACAACTTTTGAATGAGTTTCCACACCTCTTCACCATTCTTCCATTCATCCCTTTCTTCAGTTATCCAATCAGGTTGGATAATAGAAATGGCACAAAGAAATGCTTCCACATCCTCATCATTTCTTGTGAGTGCATTTGCAACAACATTTTTCGTCCTTTTTTTGTAGATGATTTCAAATTCATAACCCAACATCTTTGTGACCCATTTTTTATTCTCTCTTGAAGATAATATTTGTTCCAAAAAGTATTTAAGACTATCATGACCTATTTTTACCTAGAAGTGACTTCCCATAAGGTAAGGTCACCATTGCTTTAGTGCATGTAGTATTGCCAACATTTACTTCTAATAAATAGGCTTGTCTAATTACTATCCCTTGATTAGAGGATTTTAAAAGGTAATGGGTCTTCCTTCTTGCATTAAAACAAAACCAATTCCATTTCCTGAGGCATCATGTTCCACAATAAAGCTTTTTATAAAGTTCGGTGTAGATAAAACCACTGTTTTGCACATTGCCTATTTTATATATTCAAAGGCCTTAGTTTCTTTTGGATTTCAATAAAATTCATATTTCTTTAGTAAAGTTGTTATAGGTGCTGCTATTCTCTCATAATTCTTAACAAACTTGTGATAATAGCTTGTCAATCTGAGAAATCCTCAAGTATACTTTAGGGTTGTGGGGATTTTCCATTCCTTAATGGATTTAATTTTGTTTGGCTCCACCTTAACACCCTCATGAGATACAATATGACCCAAATATTCCACCTCCTATACTCCAAATAAATATTTGGAGGTTTTTGCATATAATTTTTTCTCCTCCAATAGTTTAAGCACCCTGTCAACATGTTGAACATCATCTTTCCAAGACTTGTTGAAGATTAGTATATCATCAAAAAATACTAATACAATTTTTCTAAGGGTTTGAAATTGGAATTCATCAAACCTTGAAATGTGGAAGGTGCATTAGTAAGGCCAAAAGACATGAACAAAAATTCATAATGATCTTCATGAGTTTTGAATGCTATTTTCGAAATGTCCTCAATGTTCATTCTAATTTGATGATATCTTGAATGAAGATCGCTCTTGGTGAAGTAAATTGATCTATGTAATTCATCCAACAATTCATCGATGACAATAATGGAAAATTTATATTTAGTAATGAGCTTATTAAGCTGCCTATAATCTAGACACATACGCCATGATCCATCCTTTTTGTGCACCAATACTACTGGAGAAGAGAAAGAACTTTGACTAGGATGAATAATACCAACTTGTAACATTTATGCAACCATACGTTTAATTTCACTCTTTTGAGCATAGGTATATTTGTAAGGCCTGATGTTTAGAAGAATACTTCCTAGAATCAAGAGAATAACATGATCATGATCACTAATAGGTGGGAGGCATTCAAGAGTCTCAATACCTTGGAATGATTCTCCAAGATTTTTTGGAGATCTGGATAAATAGATGATTTCAATGTTTAAACCTCTAGTGAGCATATTTGTGCAATTATGCCCTATTGTTCTTTCTTCAGAAGATTTTTTATGCCATTACAGTTGATTATATTTCTTGGTTTCCCAGCGATACCATTTAATTCAACTTCCTTTCCCTCCAAAAAAATCAAAGAATAGTTCTTTAAAATCAAAAGCTATTGCCCCCAAAGGTTTTAACCATTCAACTCCTAGTACAACATCAACACCACCCATTGGAATGGAAAGCATTGTACTATTCAATACATGTTCCCAGATGGTTAGCTTGATATTATGGCACTTTCCAGAGAAATTTATAGCTCCTTCATTTGCAACCATCACTTTACACTCTCGTGTTGAATATACAAACCGATTCAATTCCTTAGCTATCTTACAATGAATAAAATTATGGGTACTCGAATAATTCAACATTGTTACCTTTTTCTTCTTGATATGTCCTTCTATATCGAGAGTTTGAGGAGTGGTAATTCCCACCATTGCATTAAAATATATGTCCATATTCATGGGTTAAATCTTAGTGCTGGTTTACACATTTTGGTGAAATCAGGGTGTGTTTTACTGAAAAATTGATGCTCTATAGAGCAATTTTAAGCACTCGATCAATAAATTTTCAAGCACTCAATCGAGTTGTTGAGACGCTTAAAAATAGCTCAATAAAGCATTTAAAAAAACTCTCGATCAAGTCACTTTGTAACCTTAGTTAACGACGTGATCGATAGTTATGGCCCGATCAAGCTATATCTTTCGATCGAGCCATTGGCTTGATAAAAGTATATAGCTCGATCGAGTGTTATTTCTAATTCAAATACCGCAATCATGACCTACTCAAATCATTTTTCTATGACTACGAGAGGAAAAGTAATTCAATGAAAGATTTCTAAGCTCGGCCGAGATGGAGGAACTTAATCCAAATAGCTATCAACCCTACCGATGACCTGGAGGCTCAAGTGGAGGTAGGTTTCTTATCATTTTTGTCTCTTTTATTCATTTTTTATGCAAAATAAAATAAATTAATTTGAAAATAAAACCTAGCATACAAAAACTACAAAAAAAATCCTAAAACTGACCATGAAAACCACCAAGAAAGCCATTGAAAATCACAACAAATAACTTTTAAAAACACCAAGAAAATCATTGAAGGCCAAAAACAACTTAGAAAACAACTAAGAAAACCCTTGAAAAACACAAAAAAACTATAATTGAGGTTTTATTTTTTATTTTTTTAAATTTCATTTTATACGTTATCTACAATATTAACATGTTTATCATAAATATTTTCTATGGTAAATTTTATTTTAATTACTTCACATTTTAAGGCTCTTTTTTAGGATTTTCCTGAAATAAATTTTTTAAAAAACTTGATTTATTGTTATTAAAAATGCATTTTAAATTTCCAAAAACTTTGTATAACTCCAATAAATAAATAAATTAGGAACTTTAAATTGATACAATGAATATCATTTCTCATGGCAAGCCTCTATTAAATCAAATATGAAATTTTATTTCACTTTTTATTTTAAATTTAAATAAATTTATATTTAAATACATATTTTAAATAATAAATATAGTAATTTGTTTTATAAAAATTAGTTGTACTAAATAAAATACTTTAACTAGATTAAAAGTCAAAATGTCTATTTTATTTAATTAACTTATATATCTATATCTATATCTATTATCTATCTATCTATCTATATATATATAAAGTTATAACATCTAGTATATAGATGAAGCTGTAAGGTAACATCACTATAACTGTTGTATATATACAACATTGCTATATATATAATTATATAATATAACATAGCATGTAACATAAATATATAACTAGATATATAACATTGTTATAGTTATAACATTTCTCTCTCTTTCTCTCTCTCTCTCTCTCTCTCACACACACACACACACACATAGATATATAACATTTAACATCATTTTATAACTATTTAACATAATGTGTTCTTCATAACATGCTCAACAACTTTTTTATGAATTTAGTTAATCTATAAACTGTAATTTTCCTTAAAATTTTCATTACTCATATTTGTAGAATTATTTAATATAATGATACATGACAACTATATATCTCTTAGTTCCCATCCTTATTAAATTTATTATTTTAGTAATGATTTTGTAACTTACACTTCCTATATTTTTAGGTAACTATATAATGCATTGATGCATACGTTAAATCCCTGATGAAAAGTGCATTTAAAGTGAATATATAAGTATTTTGACTCTTTTATAATTTTTATCATACCTTTTCATTATGTAGGGTGACGTACCCCAAACATTGTCTTCAAGTGCTTGCAGCTAGTACATGTCATGTGTCAAAATCAAACATTATAAGAACTTGTCTTATGGAGTATTTTGTTGGCATGAGCTTTGATTAGTTTGCAAATAGGTTTATTTCAAATTTCTACATATATATACATATTTATTCACTATGAATAAAATGCATTATTTATAAATGGGAAAAAGAGTAAGTTAGATTTTCAAGATCACATTTTTTTATTGTGTTTACATGGAACTCAATACTTTCGTTGATAAATTATCAAAATATACACTCTATATAGTTTAGGACTTTAGCCTAGATTATTCTACTTGATTTTATAAATGCTTTGCTTGTAAGCATTATTTCTATGTCAACATTTTTTTTCTTAGATTAGCTTATAAGTAATTTTCAAAGGAATCTCCCATACACCTCCCAAATGCAAACATTGATTGTTCGGAATCCATTATACATGGTTAGGCTAGATCACGTAGCCATACTAGAGTGTATGTTCCACTCCTAGATCCTCGCTTCGACACAAGTCAGAGTGTGAGAGGCAATGTTTTTATCTTTGTTGATGATCTTGCTATAGATAGTGGACCTTCTTCACATGTTCCACGTATACAAATTTCATTTTAAATCCACCTTAAAATTTATGTGTTTTTGCCTTGAAATTATCTTTAATTTTTAAATCATCTTCAATTGATGTGTTTCAATATAATGTATATGTTATTATGCTTCCAGTTTGTTATATATGTATCTATCCATATATCATATAATATATTAATATTATCTTATATATAATATAATATATATATATATAATTATGTTAATGATTTGCAAACCCTCAGTAGGTTAAAGGTGAGAATTAAAGTGTAGTGTTGATCCCTACGTGGAATGATGCTAAAGCCAGTATCACAATTGAGGATTTTAGGGCCCAAAAAACATGGATCACATGAGAGTTGGATAAAATATCTCCTAGTTCATCTACTAGGTGTAGTTTGTCTCTAACATTGGATAACATCAATAAGTTGATCAACACATACTAGAGGGTGGGCCTACAAAGCCACCTCCTATATTCCATAAATAAGATTAGAAGGCTAGAGGTTAGAAGCCCACATACTTCGAAAGCAGTGAAATATGCCACCAAAAACATTGATATTCATGAGGAGTTGTTTGGCATCTCTTCAAAGTGTGATGCTAGACATGTTGAGCTGATTTCGCTAAAATATTTTAAGAATGTTGATGCAGCCCCCTTTGTTTATGATCGATTCATTGGAGCTTCGGGCCAGTTCCCCCACCATAAACAAGTCCCATTTACTTTTCAAAGCATACATATGTATATTTTGTGAAACATATGAGGCTATATTACACTAGAACCAGATCTAAGTTTTATGGACCCGATTTAGGATGTAATTATGAATCTGTCGGGGTTCGTAGGGACCCTGCGCATGTAGCACTACCTTTGAGATTGTTCCCACAACAATATTTGAGCGTGGTATTGTCAACGAACCTACATAATTTGTCAGAACTTCATTCCCAAATTCGGCATACCATTATAGATAGCATGCAAAGGACATTGGCCATTGCACATGTGGCATTGCATGGAGAGATGAGCAGACCACCTACATTGCCTCATGGCCCACCAATAACATTAAATGATGATTCATTTCTTGATAGTCTAGGGAATCACCAAATTTTGTCACATGCACCTATTTGTCATGATACCATCTGTGACCCTTCGAGGGTGCATAACCCAAATATAGACCAGGTACATATATACAAAACTTTTGACTCACACCGTCAAATTTTACATGATTTTTATTATTAAGTTTGTATCAGATTGCATTTATATTAATAATTTCGTGATAACATGCATGCACAACACAACTTCACATATGGTGTTATGAGGTCATCTGATGGGGAAGTTGACCAGCTAGAGCATCATCCTCTAGTGCATATTTCCATGGCTCAGTGTTGTCCACCTCCACCTCCACTTCATAACACTCATGGACTAACAATTGAGGTGAATTTTTTTATTCTTATGATTTGAACATTTTCTTTTTTTAAAGTTATATGTATACATGCTGATGTGCCTCGGTATTGGAAAAAGAATGTTGAAACACCCAAGGCTACTGACTTTAATTATCATCCCAGGGTCCGTACAAACTTAAGAGGTTTCGGCACTATATGTGCACATACAATGTGTCATTCCTTTGGTATCATGATGTAATGGAGTGCATGTACTGAAGTCAAATCCTAAACTAATTGTAGAAAATGAAATGTTTGAAATGGAACCTTAACCTATTGCAAGAAAGAAAGTACAAGGAAAGAAAGCTATTCTAATTTCATAGCGATCATGAACTAAATGTGAAAGAAGCCTAACTTAACCCTATTTATCGCATGTGATGATTTAAACTAACTGAGCATGGACTTTGATCTAGGGAGCATTAATTATTGCATGCATGTGATAATTAAGAAATAAAAAGAACTATTTTTCTTTATCTTTTCATTTTATAAACGCAAATGTTAATCTTTGCTTGTTCTTTGGTAGCAGAGACAAGTGTGAAGGGAGAGGGGTACAATGGTTTTGATGGCTTGGAGGTCATGTAGAGTCCTAATCCTAGCTTAAATGATGAATTTTCTCAATTCGCGCTCAAAATAGGCCGCTACAGGATTTCCTACAGGATACACTAGTTGCTACATGATGTCTACAAGATCCCTTGTTTTATTACAAAAAGCAAGACGAAAGCTTAGGAAGTGGTCTAGAAGGTGGAATGGAGCTTGGGAAAGGTGAATAATGAAAGAATAAGGCATGGAGGTCGTGGACCCTAACCAGAACTCAAGCAAGCGCTTCAAGATGGGCAAATTTTCTCAATGGAAATGACAATTTTTGCTTATAAAACAAGAATTCAAATTACGACTTTAGTGAATTTTGGCGACATGGATGGATGAGGCGAGATGAGATCTCCCTGCAATGCAGAACCTCCTTCAACAACACACATTATTTTATACATGTATCCACAAATTCATCTATACATGGGAAATATTTATTAAATAACGAAAAATTAGTAGTCTAAAATCTGGAAATTTAAGAACTAGTGAGCTAGTAAATCTATCAAATTCCTAACCTTATCAAGTGCAAATGCACTGGTGTATTTTGTTATTAAATAGATTTTTTATGTGATCTAATGCAAGTGGAACCAACTTAATTGAATCTCATTAGCATGCTCTAAAAAATAGCATAAATTTATTGTTCTTTGCTACAAAGGAGTTCCCGAAATCTAGGTTTGGGAATAAGAAGACTAATTCAAGTAGCTCAATGATTACTATGACCTTCCAAATATTTTAAAAGGATGAAATGATGCTTGTGATCCTACAAAATAACTTACATCAACCATTTAACCCAATCCCACAACAAGAAATAATTAATACTAAATGTAGAGATAGAAAGAAACAAAAACAGGAGATGCATGTGAATAAGAAGTTAAAAGAAGGAAATAAAATGGTACAAAAGGGCTCTGAGGCTTCTGGGATGGCCAAGCCCAAAGAAACTCAAAGACCTATGGAGGAGAACAAGATTTAGAAGATTAACATGACACCAATCTTCATTATTTTCATCAATACAATTACATCCCTGCAAGAAAATACAATGGAGCTACAAAAATACAAGTTCTCTCCACAAGAAGACTGATAAAAATCTATCCCTAGATGCAAATTCGACTCGGTACTTATAGAAAATGATTAGGAATAATTCTTCATGAAAGGAGGAAGCTTTCCCCACCAAAATCCCTTGATTAGTGGATCTGGTTCCCAATACTAGGAATATGCATTAAATGGCAAGGAACACATTCCTAGATTTTCTCAATCATTGGAGTTCCACAACCTATGGCATAATTCCTTAATATATTATTGATTTATTATCTAATATTGATCCTCCTATAATAGGGAGCAACTCCCTAATTTATCTCCTCCTCGAAATCTTCACAATTTGCCCAATATTCTCATAATATTCCACAAAAATATATAATATTAGGCACAAATATGAAATTATTCATAAACCTTCCTATTGAATATATTAAAGTTTAAAATACATTATCTAATGCAAAAAGAGAGGTTTAATGCACTGAAGGATGGTTAAATAGGCCTTAATTTATGTTTAATTTAGAGGCATGAGCCTTAATTTATGTATAGTTTAGAGGCCCATCATACCCCCTGCTAAAAGTTTTTCTCATCCTATGAGAAACTTAGTTACCTCATTGTGCCTCATTCATGGCCCTGCGTGGCCTCTCTCTTGTGCATTCAGAATCTTGGCTATAAGTTCTCCAAGGACAAGCCCAAAAACATATTTTTGCAAAGAAAAATCATTATTTCAAGAGACCATTATTTTTCCTTCTTCTTTTCTTTTTCAGCCTAGATGATTACCTAAAGGCCTTGGAATTTTTTGTTTTAATTAGGTCTCTCTTAGGCACTGCCTTTTTTTGGTTTTTAGCACAATTTGCTCCTTTTTTCCTTCTTGTAGCAGCATTCTTTCTTCCTGTAGTAGTCATTCCTTCTTCCTTCAAAGTCTTCTAACTATATGGGAGTGATGAGAAATGATGTAGGTTTGTGAAAATGGAGAGGATGCTCAGTTTGTGCTTTCAAGAAATTTCTAGGGTGAGACAAAGTGTAAGTTTTGTTCTTGAAATTATGAAATGGGGTGGATGAATGATGCGTAGATAGTGAATATGAAGTGGATGGAGGGCTTGGAGTGTTGTGGTGACTTGGCCTTTACAAAAATTTCTTCCTTTAACTGCTGTCATCATTCCTTGAAATCATCACCCTTCATAATTTGACTTTTCAACATTGCATGAGTGAAGGAGTGAGATGCAATTAACTAGTTGAAGGCAGCTAAGACTGCTAACCCATTCTTAGCTTATAAAACTCCATCTCTCATGCATTCACACTAAATTTCTAACTATAATATGCTTAAGAGAAGAGGTCAAGAATATTTCACACCTGTACCTACCTTATGGTTATTGGAGAGACATGCATGTTTCTACTAAGTTGATGTTGTTGTGCTGCTAATGAATCAGGTACATCTTCTTGACTACCTTTTCCTTTTTTTGTTGATCCCATTTTACTGATGGGTTGTCTTCTTATTGATCATTCCTTTGGTATCATGATGTAATGGAGTGCATGTACTGAAGTCAAATCCTAAACTAATTGTAGAAAATGAAATGTTTGAAATGGAACCTTAACCTATTGCAAGAAAGAAAGTACAAGGAAAGAAAGCTATTCTAATTTCATAGCGATCATGAACTAAATGTAAAAGAAGCCTAACTTAACCCTATTTATTGCATGTGATGATTTAAACTAACTGAGCATGGACTTTGATCTAGGGATCATTAATTATTGCATGCATGTGATAATTAAGAAATAAAAAGAACTATTTTTCTTTATCTTTTCATTTTATAAACGCAAATGTTAATCTTTGCTTGTTCTTTGGTAGCAGAGACAAGTGTGAAGGGAGAGGGGTACAATGGTTTTGATGGCTTGGAGGTCATGTAGAGTCCTAATCCTAGCTTAAATGATGAATTTTCTCAATTCGGGCTCAAAATAGGCCGCTACAGGATTTCCTACAAGATACACTAGTTGCTACATGATGTCTACAAGATCCCCTGTTTTATTACAAAAAGCAGGATGAAAGCTTAGGAAGTGGTCTAGAAGGTGGAATGGAGCTTGGGAAAGGTGAATAATGAAAGAATAAGGCATGGAGGTCGTGGACCGTAACCAGAACTCAAGCAAGGGCTTCAAGATGGGCAAATTTTCTCAATGGAAATGACAATTTTTGCTTATAAAACAAGAATTCGGATTACGACTTTAGTGAATTTTGGCGACATGGATGGATGAGGCGAGATGAGATCTCCCTGCAATGTAGAACCTCCTTCAACAACACACATTATTTTATACATGTATCCACAAATTCATCTATACATGGGAAATATTTATTAAATAACGAAAAATTAGTAGTCTAAAATCTGGAAATTTAAGAACTAGTGAGCTAGTAAATCTATCAAATTCCTAACCTTATCAAGTGCAAATGCACTGGGGTATTTTGTTATTAAATATATTTTTTCTGTGATCTAATGCAAGTGGAACCAACTTAATTGAATCTCATTAGCATGCTCTAAAAAATAGCATAAATTTATTGTTCTTTTCTACAAAGGAGTTCCCGAAATCTAGGTTTGGGAATAAGAAGACTAATTCAAGTAGCTCAATGATTACTATGACCTTCCAAATATTTTAAAAGGGCGAAATGATGCTTGTGATCCTACAAAATAACTTACATCAACCATTTAACCCAATCCCACAACAAGAAATAATTAATACTAAATGTAGGGATAGAAAGAAACAAAAACAGGAGATGCATGTGAATAAGAAGTTAAAAGAAGGAAATAAAATGGTACAAAAGGGCTCTGAGGTTTCTGGGATGGCCAAGCCCAAAGAAAATCAAAGACCTATGGAGGAGAACAAGATTTAGAAGATTAACATGACACCAAACTTCATTATTTTCATCAATACAATTACATCCCTGCAAGAAAATACAATGGAGCTACAAAAATACAAGTTCTCTCCACAAGAAGACTGTTAAAAATCTATCCCTTGATGCAAATTCGACTCGGTACTTATACAAAATGATTAGGAATAATACTTCATGAAAGGAGGAAGCTTTCCCCACCAAAATCCCTTGATTAGTGGATCTGGTTCCCAATACTAGGAATATGCATTAAATGGCAAGGAACACATTCCTAGATTTTCTCAATCATTGGAGTTCCACAACCTATGGCATAATTCCTTAATATATTGTTGATTTATTATCTAATATTGATGCTCCTATAATAGGGAGCAACTCCCTAACTTATCTCCTCCTCGAAATCTTCACAATTTGCCCAATATTCTCATAATATTCCACAAAAATATATAATATTAGGCACAAATATGAAATTATTCATAAACCTTCCTATTGAATATATTAAAGTTTAAAATACATTATCTAATGCAAAAAGAGAGGTTTAATGCACTGAAGGATGGTTAGATAGGCCTTAATTTATGTTTAATTTAGAGGCATGAGCCTTAATTTATGTATAGTTTAGAGGCCCATCATACCCCCTGCTAAAAGTTTTGCTCATCCTATGAGAAACTTAGTTACCTCATTGTGCCTCATTCATGGCCCTCATGGCCTCTCTCTTGTGCATTCAGAATCTTGGCTATAAGTTCTGCAAGGACAAGCCCAAAAACATATTTTTTCAAAGAAAAATCATTATTTCATGAGACCATTATTTTTCCTTCTTCTTTTCTTTTTCAACCTAGATGATTACCTAAAGGCCTTGGAATTTTTTGTTTTAATTAGGTCTCTCTTAGGCACTGCCTTTTTTTGGTTTTTAGCACAATTTGCTCCTTCTTTCCTTCTTGTAGCAGCATTCTTTCTTCCTGTAGTAGTCATTCCTTCTTCCTTCAAAGTCTTCTAACTATATGGGAGTGATGAGAAATGATGTAGGTTTGTGAAAATGGAGAGGATGCTCAGTTTGTGCTTTCAAGAAATTTTTAGGGTGAGACAAAGTGTAAGTTTTGTTCTTGAAATTATGAAATGGGGTGGATGAATGATGCATAGATAGTGAATATGAAGTGGATGGAGGGCTTGGAGTGTTGTGGTGACTTGGCCTTTACAAAAATTTCTTCTTTTAACTGCTGTCATCATTCCTTGAAATCATCACCCTTCATAATTTGACTTTTCAACATTGCATGAGTGAAGGAGTGAGATGCAATTAACTAGTTGAAGGCGGCTAAGACTGCTAACCCATTCTTAGCTTATAAAACTCCATCTCTCATGCATTCACACTAAATTTCTAACTATAATATGCTTAAGAGAAGAGGTCAAGAATATTTCACACCTGTACCTACCTTATGGTTATTGGAGAGACATGCATGTTTCTACTAAGTTGATGTTGTTGTGCTGCTAATGAATCAGGTACATCTTCTTGACTACCTTTTTCTTTTTTTGTTGATCTCATTTTACTGATGGGTTGTCTTCTTATTGATGTGCAGGTGTTGGGGGACCTATATCAACCATCCCTAAAGAATACCTAACCTCTTGACACATTTCTCCATCATATTGCCTCTTGTAGCTTCTTCTTGGCCTTCTTGCAGAGATCCTGTAGTAATTCAAAACTTCCTATAGAGATCATATAGTAATTCATGACAACCTCTTGTAACAGACTTGTTTTATCCATATCCCCCAAATGGTAGAATGGATTGACTTGAAATTTTATAAGCATGTTGCCATCATCATTATGCATCTCCCCATAAAACAATCTTGGCCAATGGATGTACGAATTTGGAGAAAAATTAAAAATGGCTGAAGGTGATGGAGGTCGATTTCTTGAAAATTGTGCACTAGAATTTGTTGAAATTGCTTGATCATATTAAAATCATCCATATGCATCCCCCCCTGAAATAGTTTGACAAATGGCTACATGGTTTGCAAGGTATGGCAAGAAAACTTTTTCTGCTCTATGTATTTATATTTCCTGTAGAGATCCTGTAGTAATTCAGGACAACAAGCAAACTGAATGGGAAAAGATTCAGAATGATGGGTAGATGGTGGAAATAGATGAGGGTGATGGATTCCCATCGCCTTGGCCTTGTTGCAACATTTGATCAAAAGAGGAGGAAGTCAAATTTTGACTTGTTTTGACTAGTCTTGACCAATTTTTTTCTTTTGGTACCAACTTGTTTTTGTTGATGTTGGAGAGAACATGCATTCATCAGAGAGATACATGTAGAAAATATTTTTATTTCTACTTCTCTTCTTCTTTTCTAGGCCTACTAGCCACGTCAATGAGGTTTTCAACTAGTAGGTCTGCCTAGGCACCTCAAAGGATGTTTTCACCTAGCGTTTTTTGTTTTTTTCCTTTTTCCCAACCAATTGATCGCCTCATGGAGGATTTCAATGAATGAGCCAATCTGAGTTGCCTCAAAGGAGGTTTTCACCTGAGTTTTTTTTTTTTTTTTTTTTGTTATTTTTAATGTTTTTTTTTTACCGTACCCTACTTGAAAAAAAAAATCACTTTCAAGTATAAGAATACTTCCAATGGATCCATGTGCACATCAAGATGATAGAAAAACTGATGTGTAGGATTGAAATGTATGCTTTGACATGTACCTAAATTTGAGTAATCAAATGGTTTGACTTTGATGATATCAAGCATGATTGAAGAAGAGAGTATTGTTGCACCTTGTTGATTTTTTGGAACCAAACCGCAATATAACTTTGATGCCCTTGGTTTTCTTGTTGATTTGGATCATCTTGGATCTCTTCTTCTTCCATGAAATTCAAACCTTCCTCTTTTTGATGATTGTTCTCTTAAATACATGGAGGATTTGATGGTAACGATGAGGGAGTTTCTCGATGTCTAATTTTGATGTCTTCTCTTCATCAATTGCAGCCCATGGTTCTTTGATCTTCTCTTTTGAATCTTCCTATTCTATATGCTTTCCTTCAATGGCATTAAGAGAATCATTTTTTTGTAATGTTCTTCCTAAGTTGAGATGAATACCATTGAGATCGAGAGGAGATATTTGGAAGTGTTGTACCTCAGCATTGTAAGTGGGCTTATCTACTTCAATGTGTGGGTTTGGAAATGGTGGTACAGGTAGTTGAGTGGGAGTGTATATTTGAGATGGATGTGGTTGAGGTTGTGTTTGTGGTGGAGGTGAATGGTAAGGATAACATGGAGTTGGGTATGGAGGATATTAAGGAAAATACTAAGGATACTACGGATGACTCCCATAAGTTCCTTGCCAACCTTGTTTCCAAGTTTTCTCTTGGGGTTGAGATGGCCAATGTTGCCAAGGAAAGGGTGTGCTCCAATTACTTTGAGATGGATGCGCACAAGATTGAAATTTTGAATTAGGCTCTTGCATTATATCAAGTTGAATAGGTTGTCATGGTCCTCTAGGAGCTACATAACATAGTGTCATTAGCAATTGACCTTCTCCATTGTGCTCTTGGTAAACTTCCTGTTGGGCATGGAATCCCCCCAAGGCATGTTTTGGGGCTCAAATCCCAAGTTTTGACAGAATGTTGTTGTAAAGCTCCACGAATTGCGAGTGCGGGATGCGAAAGTATGTTAGAGTTAAAGGGTTGTCTACCCTAGTTTTGTAATGTAATGTCGACCTACCCATGGTCCGCGGACCATTGGATTGTATAAATAGAGCAAGGCTCTAAGTGTAAAAGATAAGGAGTAGTAGAGAAGAATAATAAGTCTAAATTATTGAGTCACAAGTGCAAAGTGTGTCTTTGAGTCATAGAGTAAGAGAAGGCTTTGCAGCTGAGTGTGTAGAGGCTTAGTAGTATTCAGCTGAGTGCGTGAACCCCTATAGCTGAGTGCGCAAGGCAGAGTTGAGTCTGTAACTGAGGAAGGAATTAATAAAGAAATTTTTTATCATAATTCTATGTATCTGTTCTTGGGTTAATGCATGTTTAATATAATTTGCGAATATATTGTTTATTTACTGCACACACCTGTATGAATGGTTTATATTGTTAAGTATAAATTAAAGCATGCAAGTAGGCTAAGATAATCAACTAACATTGGAATATCAGTAAAGTCTTGGGTAATAATGTAAAAGCGTAACATTCAACCCTTGAGTAGGGATGTGCGAAGGCAGTATCTCGGGCTGTGTGATACGGGAAAGTGCACGAAGCGACTTGCGCATAGGGTCAAACCACGGACCACTTGAACTCATCAGACATCTCCAGGGTGCAGAAACCTGGTTCTAGCACCCTCCCACACTACTTTGGGTGAGACCTCAGTCCGTGCTCCATAGGTTGTTGCCAAAGGGACTAGTAGTACCAAGATTTGTTTGGCTTAATCACCTTTGAACCTGTGTCAGGTCCCAACAAGCCAACAAATGGTTCCATTGCCAGGACTAGGATCTGCATAAGAGATGTTTGATGTCGTGTCACTGGAATCCCTCAAAGAAAGGAATTGAAGGGTGGTTGGACAGGAAGATTCACGAGTTCACAGTGCAGGAAAACAGGAATTTGTGATTATTGAAGGAAGAGTAGTTAGATTGCTACTTATGTATGTAAATCCACAAAATTTTCTTTGCATCCATCCCCTCTGAGTTGTACGAGTAGATCACGAAGCTAGTAGATAGTCAGGGAAGGTGTAGGCTTGAGAAACCTATTATGTGGACTCAAGAGTTGGTCCGCAAACTAGAGGCATTGGAAGATAAAGTCACGTGCACTATGGACCATTGGATCAATCGATTATAGGATGGTTTATCACCAATTTCGTAGTAGATAATTTAGTTAGCTATAGTGAGGCAGAGCAACACTTCCTCAAAGGACCGCAAGGTAAGTACATTAAACCTTTGAACACTTGGATTAATATGCTACTGTGTGAAAAGTGAGTGATGTGAATAAATTGATGTTTGGGGCAACTTGAACTAGGAGGATCTACAAAAACGAAAGTAGCACCGAACTAAAAACTAGCCCTTTGATTTCACCTCTATGAGAAAGCGAGGAACAACTTGCGAAGGTTTCACCAAGAAGCATGATCAGTTTGATAAGGCAACGAATTCCACACATACCACTCCCACCTACACCACCAGAAGTTTCATCATCTTCATCCCCATCTTCACCCACACCACCTCCACCACCACCACCTCCACCACCACCACAGTTCAATATGGTGAGTGTGATAAAAATATCGGTGTTCAAAGGAGTAGGGAATGAACATCCGAAACAATTTTAATTTATGGAAAAGGTTGTATAGGAAGTGTAGGGAGTCACGGATGATAATATAAAGAAAGCAACGTTGGTCAATGCCTTGTAGGATCGCACACTGACATGGTACATTAAGCATTCCAATGACAATCCAAACGCAGGGATCGTGGATATCCAAGCTACACTAAACAAGGAATTTATCAGGCCTAAATTAGAGACACAGTCGATTATTGGATTTAAGGAAATCGCAATGCTTCCAGGCAAGACCCCCTAGGAGCTAGATCAGAGATTGAAGGGTATGATTCGTGAAGCCAACATGACCTTGACAGAAGGGCAACACCGCACATGGTTCGTACCATTGCTAACGCTGCATCTAAGGAACGCGTTGTCACAGCAGAAGCTATCCACTCAGGCCAAGGCCTTGGAGATCACAATGAGACTATACGAGACCCTGATACAAGATCCTAACCCGGGAGTCCAACAAATCCATGTGTAGATGAAAAACTTGTGTCTTGAAATGCAGAGTTTGAAACAAGACAGGACATCTCACCCAGAAGCGCATGAGGAGGTATGGTGCATAAAGTGTAAGGCCAAGGGACATGAAAAGGACCATTGTCTAGTCTTCATGAACTACCTGGCGAGAGGAGAACCAATGCCATTGAGACCAGAGGCATAAGCAAGAATGAGCATTATGCTTGCCTTATAGTGCATGATTTGTTAGATAGGAGGTAGCATGTTGTAGATAACTGCCATCTACTATAGAAGTATACGCATGCTTCCCAACAATTGTTTTGTAATTTCCGCAGGTCAGTAGGCCATGATGAGCGTACCTATAGCAGTTATGAACTGATGATGGATCAAACTCCTACCTACAGAGTTCAGACCGAAACGCGAGCCCTAAATCAAAATGTAGGGATGGCACGCACTGGATTTCAGGTGTGCGGATGAGATCGAGGTGGAATGGGACCAGGAAGAGGTCACAGACAACTGATCTGTTACAATTGTGGAGGGTTAGGGCATTATACCCATGATTGTACAAATATGACGAGAGCATCATGTTTATAGTGTACCTAGTTTGATCATGATATGGAGGATTGCCCCACACTGATAGTAAGGTTGGGTGATAAAGGAACACTCCAACCTTCCCTGACTCAGAACCTACAAATGATGAGGTGTGAGCCACGCGAGGATGACCCAAATGTAAGTATCGTACTCCGAAGTGGCATTACGATGGGGTAAGTCAAAGGTAAGCAACCCGAAGAGAGTGCATGGGTTCGCAAGGCTCCAACAAAGGAACCAAAATTTGATTTGGAGCGTGCTAAGGAGACATTCATGGAAGCTAAGAAGAGCTTCATGGAGGCCTCCAATTCAAGTAGTAAAGACAAACTGGAATCGGAAATGGATACGTCAATGCTCACTACCTTTTTGGAGATATGCATGAAGCTGCTGCACAACACCAAAGTGGTGAAGGGGCTACAAGAACTCATCAGTAGATATGCTAGACCAAGAGAACCGCATGTAGTCCAGAGGCTCAGGAAGCACACAACAAGAATAAGAAGAGAGATTAGATTGACCATGCAAATCGGGGAATATGAAATGGATGAAATGATTTTGGATCTAGGATCAGATGTGAACATCCTACCAAAGCAGACATGGGAACGCATGGTCAGGCCTATGTTGCAATGGTCTCCTATTCAATTGCGAATGGCGAACCAACAAAATATCCTACCTATGTTGAGATTGTAGGGAATAAAGGTAGATATCGAACGTGTGAGCGCACTTGAATATTTTGAAGTGATAGAGATTTTTGATGACAACAATGCCTATATCGCACTACTGGGAATAGATTGGGCCACTGAAATGAATGGAGTGATAAATCTAAAGAAGCGCAAGATTTTTTTTAGAAAAAGTCACTATGCATAGTGGTACCTTTAGACCCTGGGGAAGGATCATGCTACACAGAGCCAGTGCGCGACTGCAAGAGCGATGATAATATAGACTGTATCTACAAGATAACCACGTGGGAGTAGGATTAGGTGAATCCAATAGTGGATAGAAGGATTTCGTGGGAGCATGAAAGCTCCTGCACCTCAGATTTAGATGAGGAGATAGAACGATGGCAAAACCAGTTACACGAGGTAACCACGCTCAACTGCAACATGATGATAAAATCACTACCCTGCATAGGAACGGAAATAAGGGATCTGCCTATGTATGATAGGTTGAGCGAAGTGAATGATTTCCTAAAAAAATTTGAAAGGGAGGTGTCGGAACAATAGTGGTTCGATGCTCTGAAATGGGTACTACACGCTATGCCTGAAATGTGGTGGGGTACGCACCAGTAGAATTTTGAGGACTGGAACGAATGTAGAAGGATGATGCTCATGCAGTTTGAGAAGCCTTAGATGTGAATGAAACATGGGTATGACAGATGAAACAACTTTCGTGTCCACCTTTCCATATGGGTACAGACGTATGGTGTCCAACCTGCATGAGTGCACACCATCCTTGCGATAGGAAACACAACTGAAAAGTAGGAACGGGTAGGATGATGGCACGAACGATGACCAGGAAGTACTGAACACAGTCCACCATGTGAAACGCATTGACCAGGACTTGCATGTACCAGCGGTTCTATGGGCTTATAGGACCATGTGCAAAACCATGACCACGCAGGCACTTCTAAAGTTGAAGTATGAGGCAAATTCTCTAATTCCTATGGAGCATCCAAAGCCTAGTCCATGCATAGCAGCACTCGTAGATACGATGGTTTGCAAAGCTCAGAAACAAGGGATCACTCAGCCACAAGAAACAGAATGCGTGGGACATGAGGAAGAAATCCAATAGGGAAACCTTAGACTCCAAGAACTTGATAAGACAAGATGCAGTTATGAAAGAAAAGCGCGCTGGTGGACGTGGAAGTCAAGAAGCTAGAGGAAGAGATAAAGGAAGAGTTTCTTGCCGTAAAAAAATAGGATGGTAAGTCAAGTTGCACACGATCATACTGACAAGTTTGAGAACTATCATCGTGAATTGATTAGTCTTATGTCGTGGCTTGGACCGCATATTTCTAAGCATAGTGATCAGGGTAGCGAGTTGCAAATGATAAAGTGCGTGATGCCGACCACAACAATCAAAGGTGGGGATTCTCCAGGAACCATGACAAAGGATAGGATGAAACTCCACATGGGTGGTGCGGCCACCTGACCATCCAGGCAAAGGACAGTCTTAGCACTCCAGGCAGTTGGAAGGGAGCGCAAGACTATAAAGTATCCTGCTCGGGAGCTGTGCAATGGGGGAGATGCGCGAAGAAGCAGAGAGTCACAAGGTTCGCGACCATGCACATGGGGCTACGCTGCCATGCAGGTTGCCAGAAAGTGACCATTGAAGTCACTATTCACGATGGGATTCTCAACTTGAGGCCAAATGGAGCAGGCAACAAGAATTTATGACACGATTTATGGGAAAGATCTAGGAGAATCTGCCACCAAGAAAGCATTAATGAACCAAAATTGTGGGGAACAATCGAATTCAAATTCAAAAAGTGCTATAAAATATGAAGGGATACCTAACAAACAACATTTGGTCATTTGTAAATTGAGAAATTAAGTAGAGCCCTTAGTATTCTGAGCTGATCATTGATTAAGCCGCTGAATTCGCGAGTGAGAGATTGTAGCACAGATACAATGACAACAACTAAGGATGGTCTAGGGATAGAAGAGGTGATCGCCGGCGAGGCCGCGTAGGCCCTAACTATGGTGGATGTTCCAAAAGGTGTTGGGATTGTGGTGGAGATATCGAAATCACCACGTATGCCAAGACCCAAGAAGGATAAACAAGAAATGGCTCCTGTACGTCTATCCCTGCGGAACTGCTGCACCATTAACTGTCGACAAAGGAGAAGGGGAAAGTTGTCATGATAGAAATAGATGAGGAAGAAGATGATTTGTAGGCCCTTATTATCGTAGAGGAAGAAGTTGAAAGCATGGAGGTGCATACTCAAGCTACGTTCTCTGTGAAAAAACTTCTCACCTATGTCTCCCTACGGAAAGAGAAGGCCAAAGTACCCAAGGACCTGGATGAGACCAAGAGTTCGCTCCAGACCCCGCTCCTCCCAGATGGCCTTATGTTTGAAGGCATGCACCTGGGCCACATGCCAACCATGAAATTTGAATATTTGGACCTCGTTGACTGTGAGAAGCTCCCTCACTTGGAGACCGGAAACCTCATGAAGTAGAACACTGCGAGGGTGGTGAGAACATTAGAGCTATGGAAGTGGTTGCACGGTGTGGAAAAGGCTAGGTTGCTGAACCTACTTTGGGTGCCACATTTCCACCACCCCCCAATAACCATTTTCGACACTAGGCAGCTGCTCTACCTAGTGCATGATGGGTATTTATGGCTAGAGGAGCCCATCCCCATCACAGCAGACCTGATTCATTGCATTTCTCGACTTCCATACAAAGGAAAGGAGCCCACGACCATATCAGAAGGAAAGGGCAAGTGATTTGGCCCTTGTGGAAGCCATGAAGATGAAGTGCAAGCAGGAAAAGAAGAAGATGGGTTACACCATCTCCAACATCAAGGACAAATCAGTAGACGTGGCACCCCAAATTCAGGCAGGAAAGGTTACGCGAAAGTGCCGCGCAGACAAGGTACCTGCGCCAGTGGTCACATTGGCCAAGAAGTGCATGGAGGGGGTCCAATTTAACTGGTCCAAATTCCTCTGCATGGAATTCTTAGAGAATTTTCGTGAAGCCGAGGAGCAAGGTAAAACCTTCAACTATGCATGGTTATTACTGTCCATAGTGCTCGTAGTGGGGGAATTACCGTAGGACACTCAATTCCCATAATTGACAAATATTTACTAGAGGTCGTGAAGTACGCTTCGCTCTGGGCCCTGAAGGATGCAATAAGGATAAGCAACACTAAGATATTCTGGGTGCTCATGGGGATGACCATCTGAATGTGGATCAACTGTAAGCCACAGTTGTCGCCCACGATTTAAAACAATCTGCAGAGTTTTGCAGAATTTAAGTCAGACATGCACAACATCTTTATCAGGGCATGTAAGAATTTGATGAAGCAGTGGACAAAGCTACCTTTCGCAGCCACTGACGATGCCATTTTCACTATCTTGGAGGCATGGCCTCTGGAATGGCATGCCCTCGACATTACAAAGCTCGAGAGGTCGGCAGCACCGAAGAACAAAGATGATGCCAAGCTGCACATCGCACATTTGGCCAAGAAAAGGCAGAAGAAAAGAATAACAACTGAGGTGCGGGAAGCACGGGAAGTGGCACAGAATGCAGCCAAGCAGGAAAAGGCTGCAGTAGCAACAATAGCATAGGCAGCCACCACGAAGGTAGGCGAGGGCCAAACAATGCCTTTGTAGGGACAAGAGGTAAAGGAAGCAGAAACAACAGAAGGAAGCATAGACCCATGAATCACATCCACACATTTGAAGCGCCAAAACCCGGTAGAATGACCAAGATCAAGGAAGAAGGCCAAGGCCTTGAAATTGTCCATTGACCCAATCACCCTAACTGAGGGTGATCTGAATGACATCAGCGAGACGGTCTGTGATGTCACAAATGAGGCTCTTTAGGATTTCATGCAGGAGCACCAGACTATGTTGGGGGCCCTTATAGTGCAGTTGTAGGAATTACAAGTGTACCCTCCTTAGATTGGTAACCTTTCAACCATCCTCTCAGTCAGATCCATGACAATAGAGAAGATGTTGCGCGTGCAGATGACGAACACAATAGGGTTGCCGGAAGGGGCTCTAGTGACACCAAATGAGGACGACGGGTAGTTGGTTAGCACGATGAAAGGTCTCAGGGTTAAGCTAGCTGCCCTTTTGTGGAAGACATTATATCTATTGTAGCTTGGGATAACAGTAGAGCCGCATGCTCCAATTTCTTAGTGAGCATAGGATAACCATGGAACAACTCAGCTTGTAGTGCGACGAAGTGGTGTTGCAAAATTAACAGCTGGTGCAGGTTATAGGCAACTCTTGCCGAAGTGTCCCGGAGCTGGCCATCCCAACAGATCTACCAGCGGAGGTGCGGATCCACAGGATAGTAGCAGAAGTCCACGAGGCCAGGGAAGAAATGACAAAGGTTCAGCTGGAGCTAAATCTTCATATTGGCGAGCTATGATTATAGGCATAACCATCCACTCCCCTGGAAGTCAACGAACAACATGCTAGTGCTATCACAGCGGGATTGGAAGAGATTGAAGGTGCAGTGCAAGACTGCACCAGCATGTTGGAAGAATCACTTGAGGTCCTCACAACTCTACTGGAGGACCCCAACATTCAGCACTTAGAGATAGAGGTGTAAGAAATCCAACAACTATATGACAATGTATGAGGAACTGCGCAGACAATGGTCCTGATCGAGTGGATTGCAAAGATGCAACAGCCTAAAGCACTGAAGGAACAAGTGGACTTGGCGCGACACAAGGAGGGAGTTCTCAAAGCACGTATCCAGACTTGGATCAACGAGGCCTTCACTATCACAACAGACGTCGAAGGCAAGCTCACGAACATACAGGGGATGCACACATTGATGCAGAGAAGCACCCCAGGCACAGAGGTCTCGGAACAATGCATGCATTAGATCCAGCAAGTAGAAACACAGTGCGTTGATGACCTCTGTGCAGTTTGAGAACAGTTGGAGGGACTCCATGCCGACAAAGTTACTCAAGGGTGAGTCACAATGTTTGTGTTGGGGGCCTATTGGGAATGGAATCCCTCCAAGGCATGTTTTGGGGCTCAAAGCCCAAGTTTTGACTAAATTTTGTTGTAAAGTTACGCGAATTGTGGGTGCGGGGTGCAGAAGTATGTTAGACTCACAACATTATCGGCCCTAGTTTTGTAATGTAATGTTGGCCTACCCATGGTCTCAAGAGTATGGGACTGTATAAATAGAGGGAGGCTCTAAGTGTAAAAGATAAGTAGTAGAGAATAATAACAAGACTAAGTGATTGAGTCGCAAGTGTAAAGTGTGTCTTTGGGTCATAGAGTAGGAGAAGGCTCTGCAGCTAAATGCGCAGAGGTCTAGTAGTCTGCAGCTAAGTACGCAAACCCCTGCAGCTAAGTGTGTGGGGCAGAATTGATTCTATAACTGAGGAAGGAATTAATAAAGAGAAGTTTTATCATAATTCTATGTATCCATTCTTGGGTTAATGCATGTTTGATATAATTTGAGAATGTACCATTTATTTATTGCACGCACCTGTATGAATGGTTTATATTGTTAAGTATAACTTAAAGCATGCAAGTAGGCTAAGATAATCAACTAACATTGGAATATCAGTAAAGTCTTGGGTAATAACGCAGAAATGCAGCATCCAACCCTTAAGTAGGGCTACACAAAAGCAGTATCTCAGGATGCGAGGTACAGGAAAGTGCGTCAAGTGACTTGCACACAGTGTTGAACTGCATACCACATGAGCTCATCAGACATCTCCAGGGTGCGGAAACCTGGATCTAGCACACTCCCACACTATTTCGAGTGAGACCTCAGTCCGTGGTCCGCAAACTGTTTCCGAAAGGGCCAGTAGTACTGGGATTTGTTTGGCTAAATCACCTTTGAACCTCGGTTAGGCCCGAACAAGAAAACACTTCCTTGAACCATGTAATGATGGAAAATGTTTAACATCATGTGATTCTGCATGGACAACAGAAATTTCAGCATCTTCTTTTCCTTCATCTTTCATTCTTCACATTTCTACTTTTTTGGTTAGATTGCTAAAAATATATGTTTTAAAATCATCAAACAAATTTCCAAGTTTAGCTTGACTTACTGATCTTGATGCCGATTTACTTACTCTTGCCCTTCCTCTTGATATGTGTTTGCATGTTTCACAATTTTTTTCAAATGATAATTATTATACATCACCTTTACTCATGAGATCAAGGATATCAATCCACACATCCCTAATTGTTCTAAGTAAGAGGTTTTTTAGTGTTTTGGATCCTAAATGATGTAGTTTTCCCTCTTCACATTATACATGAATCTCTCTATTAGATCCTCTAGACTCTCATCTTCCTTTTGATTCATTCTAAATATTTCTTCTTTAAGATCATGATGTTTATACTTTTCTATAAATATGTTTTGCATATCATTCCATGATCTTATTGAATTAGTCCCTAAACTCATGAACCATTTAAGATCTCTATCCTTAAATGTTTCCGGAAACAATCTCATTTTCTGAGTTTTTAATAAGTAACCATAAGATCTACAAACAATTTCAAATTCAAAGAGAAAGGTTTCTGGATCCTCTGACCATAGACCATGAAATTTTGGCAGAAAAGATGAAGGGATGTTCTTCATGTGCACACTACCATCAACATCTTGAATGGGAAATTAGAGAGGATCTTTGATGCAGCCTAAGTCACACATACCCACAGTATGCAAATAAAATTGCATGTCACACTATGTATTTGTCAAGTCCCAAGATGAACACCAATATCAATGGTAAAAACCCTTTATAACCAAAGCTCTAATAAGAGAAAATATAACATCTGACGGAAACTTTCTTTCTCAAAGTTTAATTCTTTAAGCATAAATATATTCAATTCTCTCTTAATCCTTATAACTCAACCCTTCGTTTAATTTTATTACCCGTGGCAACAAAATATCATATAAGCTTCGACTCTGATTTAATCTCCCATGCTTATCAACCATACCATGGTATTTAGACTTTTCTTAAACTCAATTTAAACCATAATACATTAATCCCACTTATTTCTATTATAATTCCCATATAATATAAATATTTCATAAACTACACTTAACCTTACCTTTCCGCCATTCCACAAACCTTTGCACATATAACGATGATCTCCTTAGCGAATTCAATCTCCACCATCGATCTCTTCCTTAATCCAACGGTTATCGTGTCACTCGATCGCCAACTAGCTTGGCCGATCTCCACAATTGATTTGTCTCGTCAGACCCAATGGCTATCATGCAATCTCGCACAGATACTTGCACGACTAATACCCGGCCGAGAGAACGCGAGAAAAGTGGTTTCCTTGTGCTATGTGTCATTCACTTAGGGTAATCACGTGAAATATTAGAATACCATTTATCACTTTGAGGGCACGCGAGATACTGCTTACCACCTACGAAAACTGCTCCAGTATTCTGCATGTGGTTTTAATCTCCGCCATCCATCTTCTTGCCTTTATCTTGCGCGACTTAATCTTAGCCGTCCATCTCCCTCACTCTCGTTCATAGATCTGACTGATACAACGACTCTTGTACACGGTTACGTTCTTTTGTTTATTGCTATGTAATAGCCCATTTGGCTTTATGCCTGTGTATTTGTTCTCACCTTATGGTCTTCAACTATTCTAATCTCGATATTCAGCTCCTTCACACCTCTATGCTTCCACTGCATAACTCCTTAGGTTTTAAGAACCTTACAAATTTCGTTCACTGTAACATTAAAGGTTCTCTCCCATATTGTCTATGTATAAACTCGTAACACACTTCTCTGCACTTTGCCTCTAGTTCTGCACAACTGCAAACCTATGTTATGTACAATTACTAAAATCCACGCAAAATTCATTCAATTACTCCATTCACACACACAAACTTAGAAATCCAATTATCTGTATTAATAAACAAATAATTACAAAAGTATTCCTCTCTAGCCTAATCTTCACTATCAGTGGCCTTTTCCTTTCCTTCCTGTAGGTTTACAGTCAACCCTATCTAACAAACTCACTCTCTAACTCCTAGCTAGCTAACTCTGACTAACTCTATCCAACTCTTTCTCTACCTTTTAGGCTTACATTATATAAAAGATTATGTAACCCATTTTGGTTCACATCCTTAAACTTTTGAACTAAATCCGGAATATCCTATACTCCACGTTTTACTCAACTAATCCCTAACGATCCTCTCTAGTTCCACAAATCATGAAACCAATTCCTAATCTAAGATTTACAATTAATTCCCAGATTTCTCAATCTCTCAACTATCGCAATTCTCTCATGTTCTCCTACATTTGAGAACAATTACAAATATGCCTCACAATACTTAATTAATCCCTATTCTAGTTTCTCTCATTAAAATCTTTCAAAACCTTAATAATTACATTAATTTAATATTCAGGAAACTAACTTCCTTGAAAACACAAGACCCCCTACGTCTACTAAAATACAATGAAATTTCTGAGCTGGATGCTCCTACATCAGACTCCCAAGGTTGAAAACATTCATGATCTCCATATCATGTGTTCTCATATGTTGATAGAAAACCTCCAGGGTCCCAAACTTTAGTTTGTAGTTGTCTGAATTCTCTATTCCTTTGTTGTTGTTGTATTTTTGTTGTCTTCTATTTCATCTTCCTCTCCTTGTCAATCAGTTTCAAATTCTGATTGATCACTCGTCCTGTTGCTGTCAATCTCCTCCATTTGGACTTTTTCATCATTAATTGCCATAATTCTTCAATCTCTATCTCCAGTACATTCTTGGGCTGGTACATACTCTTGCATTTACTGCTACATCTTTCTCTTTGCTTTAGTTTTTTGTTGTTGTCCACTAGATCTTGCATCTTCACATTCTGCATTTCTTCAAGTTCTTTTGTTCCCCAATGTTGAAATTGAGATTTCTCTTCCTCTTTCATGAGTATCCCATTTTGCATCAAATCCTGATTCTCTAGCATTCTTTCCAACAACATAATATCTTTGTTCCTTGGATTAAATACTTCCACAGAATCTTCCTTTTCCATCTTTACTTAGCTGCTCATATGTGCCAAATTTTCTCCAGTATCTACAACAAAACCTGCACTCACAAAACAATTATTAAAATGAAAAACATAAGGCCTCAGTGCCTCTTCTTTGTTTGACAACATTTCAGTATGCTACTGTGAATTTTCCTCCTCTATCAGCACATCAGTATGCTAATGGAGCCTCTCTAAAGAATTATCTAAAGGACTCTCAAAACTGTTAGCAAGTCTCTCTTCTACACCATCTGCTTCAATGATGTCTTTCTGCTCTTGTCCGCTATAGTGAACTCCTTCCTCTACAATCACACTGTCATATTTTGAGTTTTCCAGCAAATATTCCAGCAATTCAAATTTTTTGTCACACTCCATAAGTACTTCATCATTACTTATAATTCCTACACTTGTACACAAATTATCAGTTTGAAAATTACAAGGTTCAACAGTCTTAACTGTTGCTTGACATATCAGCTCTTTAGACTGAATCTCATCTCCTTCTTTCACAAGAAATTATTCCTATTTTGTAACAGATTCAAAAATCAATGTATTACTAAATTCTTTCTGCTGCAATAATTCACTGCTTTTCTCATTCAAGAGACATTCTCCATTATTCTTTAATTCAGATTATTTATCTTCTAAATATACTCTTCCATACTTTTGACAATCTCAAAAGATTGCTCATCCTCTACAAAACCTATAATCACATCAAAATTATTAGATTCAAATATACAAGGTTTTATATCCTCTCGCTAATCCGAATTTGTCCAATAGTTCAGAAAATCATCAATAATTCCTTCTTCATCAAAGTAAACTTCTTGTTGTCTTGAATCCTCACAATGGTTCATAAGATCTTTCAAATATCTCTAGTCTTCATCTTCACCCAAAGCTTCACCTTGTTCTGCTTCACAAATGGAAACTTCCATTCTCAACTCAGCTTCTATGAGTTCTTCAGACTTGAATTTAACATTCATTACCTGTTCAAGCTCCATCAGTTGTTCTGCTAACTGCATATTCACTTGCTGATTTCTCTTCTCTTGTAGCCTATACCACTTTACTTTCTTCCTCATGACACAACCATGTTTCTGGTCTTCCTTATTTCTCTACAACATCTCCATCAATAACTCAAGATGAACTGCAATCTCATCCTTCTCCATCTCATATTCTTCTTCACTTAATTGTCTCTGTATGCCATCTGCCTTGGCATTCTCTTCCTTCATCTTGCTTCTATTATGGTTTTCCTCAGAACCGCTCTTATCTCTATTATGACTATCAATAATCATCTCCTTCTCTATCTTCATGAGTTCCTCACTGACTTACTATGAGTTGCATTAAAGCCTCTGCAACAGCAAGTCCTCCCTGCTACCACTTACCTCACCAAGCTTTCCTCTGTACTTGGTCTTTTGGCAAGAACTTGGTTCTCTATCTCTGGAACCTCTCGAGCATTTCTCTCTTCTCCTTCTAGGCTTCAACTCATCTGCACCTTTTAAGAATGCAATTGTCCTCTTTATCCAACCTCCTTTGGAATTCTTCAAGTTTTTGCCACAGTTTTCTTTCATTCAGAAATTCTTATCAACTTTCTTCATTCCTTGGCAATTTTACCCACATCCTCAATGGAATTTCCTTTTGTTGAGATACCTTCTTTTTTCTACAACCTGAATTCTGCAACCACAATCTTCAAACCAAATTAAAACAAAAACATATCATCTCACCTTCAAGATCTCTCCATGGTCTTGTCTTACCGTTCATCTACACTTTGAATGGATTGTTCTCTGTTTCCTTTTCATCTGCAAATTCTCCCAATATTCTACTACATTTTACCTCTATATGTCTACTATTTCTCAGATTTAAAATCTGATCTCCTCTTGCCTGTATAAACACCTTCAAAACACAACTTTGTTCTAAGTTTTCTCAAAGAATTATTACACACAGAATTCCCTTGTTTAACTCTGATACGAAATGATACAACTTAAGCCACACATACCCACAATATGCAAATAAAATTGCATGTCACACTATGTATTTGTCATGTCCCAAGATGAACACCAATATCAATGGTGAAAACCCTTTTTAACTAAGCTCTAATAAGCGGAAATATAACATCTGATGGAAACTTACTTTATCAAAGTTTAATTCTTTAAGCGGAAATATATTCAGTTCTCTCTTAATCCTTGTAACTGAACTCTTTGGTTAATTTTATTACCCACAGTAACAAAATATCATATAAACTTCGACTCTGATTCAATCTCCCCCGCTTATCAACCATTTCATGGTCTTTAGACTTTGGTTAAACTCAACTTAAACCATAATACATTAATCTCGCTTATTTCTATTATAATTCCCATATAATAGAAATATTTCATAAACTACACTTAACCTTACCTTTCCGCGCTTCCACAAACCTTTGCACATATATCAATGCTCTCCCTAGTGCATTCAATCTTCATCATCGATCTCTTCCTTAATCCAACAGTTATCATGTCACTTGATTGCCAACTAGCTTGGCCGATCTCCACCATTGATCTGTCTCATCAGATCCAACAACTATTGGGCAATCTCATGCAGATACTTGCACGACTAATACCCGACCAAGAGCACACGAGAAAAGTGGTTTTCTCATGCTACATGGCATTCACTTAGGCTAATCGCATGAAATATTAGAATATCATTTACCATTTTGAGGGTGTGCAAGATACTGCTTACCACTTACGAAAACCGCTCCACTATTCTGCACTTGTTTTTAATCTCTGCCATTCATCTTATTGCATTTATCTTGCGTGACATAATCTCAGTTGTCTATCTCCCTCACTCTCATTCATAGATCTGAGTGATCCAATGACTCCTGTACATTGTTATGTTCTTTTGGTTTTTCTGTGTAATAGCCCATTCAGCTTTTTGCTTGTGTATTTGTTCTCGCCTTATGGTCTTCAACTATTCTGATCTTGATCTTTAGCTCCTTCACACCTCTACACTTTCGTTGTGTAACTCCTTAGGTTATAAGAACATTACAATATACCTTCACTATAACATTAGATGTTTTCTCCCATATTATCTGTGTATAAACTCATAACACACTTCTCTACACTTCATCTCTGGTTCTGCACACCTGCAAACCTATGTTATGCAGAATTACTAAAATCCACATAGAATTCATTCAATTACTCCATTCACAACACACAAACTCAGAAATCCAGTTATCTGTATTAATAAACAAATAATTACAATAGGATTCCTTTTTGGCTTGATCTTCGCTATTAGTGACCTTTTCCTTTCTTGCTCGTAGGCTTACAATCAACCCTGTCTAACTAACTCACTCTCTAACTCCTAGCTAGCTAACTCCAACTAACTTTATCCAACTCTTTCTCTGCCTTTTAGGCTTACATTTATATAAAAGGTTCTGTAACCCATTTTGGTTCAGATCCTTAATCTTTTTAGCTAGATCATGAACATCCTCTAAGTCCACTTTTGACTCAACTAATCCCTAAGGATCCTCTCTAGTTCCACAAATCATGAAACCAATTCCTAATCTAAGATTTACAAGTAACTCCCAAATCTCTCAATCTCTCAATTATCCTAATTCTCTCATGTTCTCCAACATTCGAGAACATTTACAAATATGCCTCACAATACTTAATTAATCCCTATTCTAGTTTCTCTCATTAGAATCACTCAAAATCTTAATAATTACATTAATTTAATATTCAGGAAACCAACTTCCTTGAAAACATAAGACCCCCTATGTCTACTAAAATACAATGATATTTCTAAGCTCGATGCTCCTGCATCAATATTCCTCATTATCATCATCTCCATCCATTTCTTCTACATTCTTTGCCATCTTCTTCTTCTACATGCAAAAGTGAATGGTGATGTGGTTGTTACTGAACCACGTGATCAAATGGGGGGTGGGTTGGTGTTGGAGATTTTTTTTGTTTTTATGATTGAATGAAAACACTAATGCAATTCACTTTTCTATTTTTGAAATGAAATATTCCTAATGCAACTATTTTTTGTTTTTGAAAAAAAGTAAAAAGAAATAAATCAACTAGGGAATAAAACAATGCATACTTTGACACCTCCCCACCAAAGGCACCAAAAAGTGATGAGTCTTGGTATTGCAACAAGAATGTTGCAACTCCCAAGGCTACCGACTTTAATTATCAACCTAGGGTTCGTACAAACTTAAGAGTTATCGGTACTATATGTGAGACATACAATGTGTCCTTCCTTTGCTGTCATGATGTAATGGAGTGCATGTACTGAGGTCAAATCCTAAACTAATTACAGAAATGAAATGTTTGAAATGGAACCTTAACCTATTGCAAGAAAGAAAATACAAGGAAAGAAACCTATTCTAATTGCATAAAGATCATGAATTATACGTAAAAGAAACCTAACTTAATCCTATTTATCACCTGTGATGATTTAAACTAACTAAGCATGGAATCTGATCTAGGGACTATTAATTGTTGCATGCATGTGCTAATTAAGAAATAAAAAGAACCCTTTTTCATTATCTTTTCATTTTATAAATGCAAATGCTAATCTTTCCTTGTTCTTTGGCAGGGGATACAGGTGTGGAGGAATTGGGGTACAATGGTTTTGATTGCTTGAAGTTCAGGTAGAGGACTAATCCTAGCTTAAATGATGATTTTTCTCAATTCGGGCATAAAACAGGTCGCTACAGGATTTCCTACAGGACGTACTAGTTCCTACAAGGATGTCTACAACATCCCTTGTTTTATTACAAAAAGTAGGTTGAAAGCTTAAGAAGTGGTCTAGAAGGCATAATGGAGCTTGGGAAACGTGGATAAAGGAAGAATAAGGCATGGAGGCAGTGGATACTACCCAGAACTCAAGCAAGGGCTTCAAGATGAGTAGATTTGCTCAATGCAAATGACAATATTTGCTTATAATACAAGAATTTGGATTGAGAATTTAGTGGATTTTGGAGACATGGGTGGATGAGGCGAGACGAGGTCTCCATACAATGTAAAATATCCTATAACAACACACATTAGTTTTTGCATCTATCCACAATTTCATCTATACATGGGAAAAAAATATTAAATAACGGAAAATTACTAGTCTAAAATCTAGAAATTCGAGAACTAGTGAGCTAGTAAATCTATTCAATCTAATCAAGTGAAAATGCAACGAGGTAATTTTTTTATTAAATAGAATTATTTTATGATCAAATGAAAGTGTAACCAATTCGATTGAAGCTCGTTAGCATGCTCTAAAAAAATAGCAGAAATTTATTGTTCTTTGCTACAAAGGAGTTCCAGAAATATAAATTTGGGAATAAGAAGACTAATACAAGTAGCTCAATTATTACTATGACCTTCCAAATATTTTCCAAGGATGAAATCATGCTTTTTATCCTTCAAAATAACTTACATCATCCATTCAACCTAATCCTACATCAAGAAATCATTAATACTAAACGCAGAAATAGAAAGAAACAAAATCTAGGAATAAGAAGACTAATCCAAGTAGGTCAATGATTACTATGAACTTCGAAATATTTTCCAAGGATGAAATGATGCTTGTGATCCTTCAAAATAACTTAGATCATCCATTTAACCTAATCCTAGAACAAGAAATCATTAATACTAAATGCAAAAATAGAAAGAAACAAAAACAAGAGATGCATATGAATACGAAGTGAAAAGAATGAAATAAAAAGATACAAAAGGGATCTGAGGCTCCTGGGATGGCCAGTCCCAAGGAAAATCGAAAGCCTATGGAGGAGGACAAGATTTAGAAGCTGAACATGACACTAATCTTGATTATTTTAATCAATACAATTACATCCCTACAAGAAAATACAATGAAGCTGCAAAAATATGAGTTCTCTTCCCAAGTAGACTAATAAAAATCTAACCCTAGAGAAAAATTTGACTCAGTACTTATACAAAATGATTAGGAATAATTCCCCATGAAAGGAGGAATCTTTCCCCACCAAAATCCCTTGTTAGTGGATCTGGTTCCCAATACTAGGAATATGCATTAAATGGAAAGGAACACATTCCTAGATTTTCTCAATCATTGGAGTTCCATAATCTATGGCATAATTCCATAATATCTTGTTTATTTATTATTTAATATTTATCCTCCTGTAGTAGGGAGCAAGTCCCTAAATTATCTCCTCCAAATCTTCATAATCTGCCCAATATTCTCATAATATTGTACAAAAATAAATAATATTAGGAACAAATATGAAATTATTCATAAACCTTCCTAAAAAATATATTAGTGTTAAAAATACATTATCTAATGAAAAAAGAAAGGTTTAATGTGATGAAGGATGGTTATATAGTCCTTAATTTATGTTTAATTTAGAGGCATGGGCGTTAATTTATGTCTAATTTAGAGGCCCATCACATGCTAATTAATTTGTAGACTAACTATAATATGTCTTTGCCATTTTGGACTGAGGACTATATGAAGAGGAGTGTCGATGCTGCATTTATGTTAACACATGAGTGGGATGTTGTTTATGGAGGCACTAAGCCATCAGTAGGAAAGCACAAAACCGAGATTGATCATACCTCCATCCCACTTGAATTCTATTTTCACCTGACTCAGTCACGGGTAGGGCACTATTTAAATGTACAACTGAAAATCATTTATTTCTAGATTGTTTATATTTTAGAAATAATGTTTTAATTGATTTGAATTTTAATGTGTTATATTACAATACCGGATTTTGGACTCTCACTCTGTGTAGCAGAATACACATGAGAGTTATAAAAGAGGTACTTTCTATAATGGATCATAGATAGTTTGTATATTTTCAGTCCCATTTCACAGGGAATATTCACATGTGATGTACATACTTTGTATATTTTCATACATGGACAAATTATGGATCCATTAACATTATTTCAGTTTACGGATGTTTATTATTTCATTTTCTGGATTTTCATGTGTATAATGTAAACTGTATATATTTTCGTATGGATAGTTTATTATCATACAGAGCTAACAAGATAACAATTTTGACTTCTCAAGAAATAAACTAAGAAAATAAGTAAATTCTTAGAATATGATGCAAATCATTTTGATACTTAAAATGAACTAAAATATATATTCTTGGCTCAATTAAAATACACAAATATGATTGAAATGCATTTTAAATTCAATTTAAAAAAATGTCTTCGACTAGTAATGTTCAACTAATAACTTGTTTCATTAAAGTTTATTTCTTTTGAGGTCATCTACAACAACTTAGTCATAACACATGATATAAGTCATATGTATTGAAATTTAATATACCAAAAAACAATTCATGATATGTTTTTAGATAATCTTATATACTTTTATGAACTTTCGTAAATTTAGTTGGCTATCAAATGTTTCAATCATTTTCTTAACTTAATACATTCAATTAAGAACATTGAAGAAGTAAAATTTTACAAAATAACAATTTTTAATTCTAGTTTCATATACTAAAAAAATAAGTAAATATTACCTTGATGAAGTCACTTTAATACTTAAAATGAATAAATATATCATGTACATCAATTTAATATTGAATTTGTAGAAAGTGTCTTTTAGTACAGTCAATGCATGTTAATTTAAATAGTTAATGACACATTTCTATAATTTTATGTACATTTCTAAATTTACTTGTCTCTTCAAGTATTTCAATCAAATTTTTTCATCTTAAGACCTTGAATTAACAACATTGAAGAAGTAAAATTTTACAAAATAACAAATTTAGTTGTCATATTGACTTGTAGAAAGTGACTTTTAGTGCATAATCAATATATTTTAAATTACAATGATTTTAATTTAGATGTCAAGATGTAAACTACTAATAAGTTTTATTCGAATTATTTCTTTTGAGATTATCTAAAAGATATAATATATATATATATATATATATATATTATATATATAATATATTATATATATTATATATATAGTTTCACTTCTTACATTTCCAATATGAAGCATATGTCTATGTCTTTCCATGTTTTATATGAAACTCGCACATGACATATTATTAATAACATAAAAAAATTAAATGTTGTTCATAACCTATATTGTTGACTTTTCAACTTGGTTGTTACATATTGAATTTTTTTCCTAGAAACCAGATATGTATGACATATATAAATATATATAATTTCTTGCATGCTCAACATTAAAACTATACACATGACATTTAAAAAATTTATGATGATTTTTTTTAACTAAATCTAAATCTAAATCCCTATTGATTCTAAATTAGCTCCTTGAAAATAGGTTTACTTTAGCGACTTAAGCACCTTAAGGAAATAAATCTTATATAACATATATGTACACCATTATGAATCCACCCTAGATAAGAGGGAAACATCTCTCTATTAAAAGTTACAAAATTACATGAGTATTCATCACATTTATAGATTACAAAAATCACACATTTTAGATCTCCTATACTAGATTAGATTACACTTGGATGTTATAGACTTATATTCAGTGCTTGCCATTTGCATCATCTACGCATTTGGATAATGGCTCATAGGAATGCAAATATCCATAATGAGCTCATGATCTGATTGTGTCATCTTCCATCTCCTTGGACAACCTTTCTTTGTTTTGAATTCTATGAGATTGATCCGATATGCTATGAATATATGAATCTATTGAAAATATATGTATTCAAGCATAAAATCTCTATAAACGATGTGATTATTCCATTTTTTATCATTTTAAAAAAAATGGCACATCACAACCATGTCACTAATTTGGTATGTGAATTGTCCATCTTTATATGGTCTCACCAACCTACATTTCACCTGCATGCAACACATGAAATAGTAGCACACATTCTCTTCATTTTCCGCATGGGTAGTGACAGCAAAAACATTGCCTACAACTGCAATACAGAATATGTATTAGTTAAATATATTCAAAATTTCAATTTTAGATGAATTGATAATGATAGATGAACCACATATGTTCCCTTACAAGATCAGAGACTTGATAATGACAAAGTGAAATGATGGATTCCTCATTGTTCGTCTCTTGCCACATCAGAATTAGATGAGCTCCCTTTCGATTAGGGGGGGCATATTTCCATCATATCACGTACTCGTGTTTTTCACAATGATGAAAGTGTGCATCCATCAACACGAATGAAAAACTCATAAAAAAAGGTAAGTTTTCTTATCTCAATTCCAAATATCCCCCTCATATATTTTCTCCACACTAAGTGTAATTCCCTTGTTCCTTCTACAGTATTACAGTACCAAGGAATGGATCTATTCACATCAACTAGTTCAATATTCTAGAAGAACCTATGCCAAAGACTTATAGATTCATGACCTTCACGACCTAAATGGGATCTGCACTATTTGACCACTTGTATTTATGATTTGAGTCGATCCAAATTATGAATCATTTGCTACCTCCTAAGTGCTCACTTCACATAAGCACATGCACCATCATGCTCACCCTTTCCATGTCATGTTTCAAATTAGCTCCAAGTATGCTTAATTTTTATCTTCTTGTGTAGCCAACCAACCAATAAAAAGTGTGTGAGTACTTGAACTTCCCTGCATAACCATATGACCATATCAAATGTTTCCTAAAAGATATGCAGTTTTTTTTAATGATTCATAAATCAAGTCAAAGCAATGTTGCACAAAAAATGTTTCATGCTCACTATCATCATTGATGTAAAAGTGATACTCCTTAATCACATCATGTGACCTGTCAGTGCTATCCCTACCATCATTGTTAAATTGTGCATGTCTGTATAGAACACATACTAATATGGACACTTGGTCTAAGTGATAATACTCCCTATGTATCTATGTATGAAGAGGACACGTGTAATTCTCAACAAATTCAACCATTAATAAGATCATTCCTGGTTGAAATAATTTGCGAGAATGCTTAAATTCAGATACTTTCCACCTCGACCTGTGCGAGCGTTTGATACATTTATAGGTTTGGTTTTGAAAAGCTTGCATGAATTGTGAAATAGGTACCCCATCATCAACATAGTTGATCATATTA
Source organism: Pinus taeda (assembly GCA_000404065.3). Classification (NCBI taxonomy): domain Eukaryota; kingdom Viridiplantae; phylum Streptophyta; class Pinopsida; order Pinales; family Pinaceae; genus Pinus; species Pinus taeda. Next base: position 11,649 of record APFE030106326.1, on the reverse strand, counting down.
GCCACCACACTTGAATAAGATGGTTGATTTCACACAATATACTCATAATACTTTCTTGCGAGAGTGACATTTGATATCCCATATTGGTTGGGATCAATAAGAAAATTCCTATAGAGAAATTCCAAATAACCATATTCAATGCATCTTCGTGCACCTATACATATTTTCTTGTAATACAACTCTTATGGATCCCTTGTGCACAATATTTATGAAACAAAATCACGCATTATATGAGGAGGAGGGTAGTCATGACAATTATTCTTGTAAAATTCTTGGATAGTGTCACAATGAAGCTGAAATTCAACATGATATAAACAACAACATGTGTCACAAATTGTACTAAGCCTAATAAACCATGGCTTCAATTGCTAAAAAATCCTTATAGATATCTTCAAATGGTGATTTCTTGCCTAAAATTACTCGAACAATGAAAATTATGTTATTTCTATAATGCTCTTAGTGTGTTTCACATACTTACCTTTATCTATTTGATGTTGTACAACATGCTTTATATTTGGAATAACACATGAACGACTCTCCCAAAACTCTACCAAAAATGCTTTAATTCATGCTATAAGCCTATCTTGGTAGGGTTTCCTTGTGAGAAGAGACCAACAAGTAAATTCATCATTTTAATCCACTCAAACCCTGGATTTAGTATGTTTGTACAATTTGTTTCTCAAGACATGGAGAAATTTTGACATTGTTTCCAACTTTTGTTGTCTTGATGTATTTGGTGCAATAATAGCAGTTTTAATTACCCTACACACAACTCGAACATTGGGTTTTCTTGATTTGATAGTGAATTCATTTTAAATATTCAGTGGCATTCATATGTGTATTCTTGCTTTTAGCATCTTGGACACCCAACAAATTTGTGGCATGTTTTAGTTTCTTATGTTTGATAAAACAATGTAGTATCTAAGCTTGTGCAACAATTGAATGCTTCTCAAAATGTTGTTGAATGATGTTAGTGAAATGTTATCTAATAGTGCAAGCAGGGATAAACTCCCCAAGGTCCTCTATTTTTCTTGCATCCAAACTTTCTGCAAATTGTCCACCCGTTTACCACTACAACTCCATATTATATTGTTAATTTGAGAGTAAACAATTTGTTCTTCTAGTGGTTGATAAACTTGATAGGTAAAATTTTCTTCCTCCATTGGTTCAATAGCTTTAAATGCCACATGTTGTTCCCCTAGTGACATTTTATCATCTTGATAGGGCACATATTCATCCAATTATTCTTCAGGCCCATAAGGCACATCTTGATCATCATCTAGTTGATCAACTTGATGGGACACATTTTCTCCCTCATGTGGTTTTTTAATTTCCATCAGTGCATAGTGGAATACAAGATATACTTGTAATTCAAATGGATCATCATAATAAAAGATGTGAATAGTGAATCTCCACATGTTTATTTAAGAAATCACCAGAGGTTGAAGGTCAGAATATGATTTTTTAGTAGTCACCTAGGTAGGATAAGTTGACATGGACCAAGGATTATAAGTTGAAACCTGAAAAGAAAAGGGCTTCAATCTCAGGGAAATATGGGTCAAAGAAGAGCACACCAGTAAAGGTATCAAGCCATGTGCAAACAAAAAACGTGATTCAGAATATGATGAGAGGTAGAATGGTTCCTCCTCACTCAACAAAAATCAATTTGGAAAGCCTAGGGTTCTAGTTACAAAACACAGGGAAAAGTTAAATGAAAACAAGTTGAGAGTTGTCAAACTAGGTAGCAATAGTTGACATGGACCAAGGGTTATAAGTTGAAACATGGAAATAAAATAGCTTTTAGCTCAAGGAGATATGGGTAAAAGAAGAGCCAGCAATAAAGGTATCAGTCCATGTGTCAACAAAAACAATGATTCAAAATATGATGAAAGGGAAAAGCGCTCCTCATAACTCAACAAAAATCAATTTGGAAACCATAGGGATCTAGTCACAAACCCTAGGGAAAAGTTAAAAGAAAAACAAGTTGATAATTGGCAAATAGGTAGCAAAATTTGACTTGGACCAAAGGTTATAAGTCGAAACATGGAAATAAAATGATTTCGAGTTTAGGGAAAGCTGGGTCGAGGAAGACTACATCGGTAAAGGTATCAGTCCTTGTGTAAAAAAAAAGGGTGATGCAAAATATGATGAAATATATAATAATTCATTCTCAATAAATAAAAAAATAATTGGAATCCTTAGGTTTATAGTCACAAACCCTAGAGAAACTTTAAATGAGAAACCAGCTAATAGTTGGAAACTAGGTAGCAGAAGTTGACATGGACCAAGGGTTATAAGTTGAAACATGGAAGTAAAAGGGTTTCGAGCTCAGGGAAATATGTCAAAGAAGATCCACTAGTAAAGGTATCGGTCCTTGTGCTAACAAAAGAATGTGATTCAAAATATAATGAAAGCGAAAAGAATTCCTCCTCAGTCAACACAAATTAATTTGGAAATCCTAGTGTTCTAGTCACAAAACCTAGTGAAAATTTAAATGAAAACCAAGTTGATAATTGGTAACTAGGTAGAAAACATTGACGTGGACGAAGGATTATAAGTTGAAACATGGAAATAAAAATATTTTGAGCTTAGTGAAAGATGGGTCGAACAAGAGTGCACCAATAAAGGTATCGATCGTTGTGTCAACAAAAAATGTGATGAAAAATATGATGACAGATAAAATCATTCATCCTCAATCAATAAAAATTAATTTGGAAATCCTACGGTTATAGTCACAAACATGGGGAAAATTTAAATGAAAAACAGGTTGACAGTTGGCAACTAGGTAACATAAGTTGACATGGACCAAGTGTTATAACCTAAAAAATGCAAATAAAAGGTTTTCAAGCTCATGAAAAGATTGATCGAAGAAGAGCCACTAGTAGAGGTATCGACCCTTGTGTCAACAAAAAAAAAGGTGATTCATAATATGATGAAAGATTAAAACATTCCTCCCCACTCAACAAAATTCAATTTGGAAACCCTAGGGTTCTAGTCAGAAACGTTAGGGAAACATTAAATGAAAAATAGGCTGATGATTAGAAACCAGGTAGAAAAAGTTGACATGAACCAAGGGTTATAAGTTAAAGCATTGACATAAAAGGGTTTCGAGCTCAGGGAAATATGGGTCAACGAAGAGTGCACTAGTAAAGGTATCAGCCCCATGTTAACAAAAAGGGTGATTCAAAATATGATGAAAGGTAAAAGAATTCCTATTCACTCAACAAAAAATAATTTGGAAACCCTAGGGTTGTAGTCATAAACCCTAGCGAAAAGTTAAATGAAAAAACAGTTGACATTTGGCAACTAGGTAGCAAACGTTGACATGGACCAAGGGCTATAAGTTGAAACATACAAATAAAAATGTTTCGATCTTAGTGAAAGATGGGTCAAAGAAGAGTGCACCAGTAAAGGTATTAGTCCCTGTGTCAACAAAAATGGTGATGCAGAATATGATGAAAGATAAAAGCCTTCATTCTCAATCAATAAAAATCTATTTAGAAACCTTAGGGTTCTAGTCACAACCCCTAGGGAAAAGTTAAATGAAAAACAAGTTGACAGTTGGAAACTAGGTAGTATACGTTGACATGGATCAAGAGTCATGAGTTGAAAAATGGAAATAAAAGGGTTTAAATCTTAGGAAAAAAATTGTCGAAGAAGAGCCACTAATAAACGTATGAAACCCTATGTTAAAAAAAAATTTGATTCAAAATATGATGAAAGGTAAAAGAATTTATCCTCACTCAACAAAAATCAATTTGGAAACCCTAGGGTTCTAGTGAAAAACCCTAGGGAAAAGCTAAATGAAAAACAAGATGATGGTTGGAAACTAGGTAGCAGAAGTTGAGATGAACCAAGGTTTATAAGTTGAAACATTGAAATAAAATGGTTTCAAGCTTAGGGAAATATGGGTCAAATAAGAGTGCACCAGTAAAGGTAGCAGTCTTGTTTCAACAAAAATGGTGATGCAAAATATGATGAAATATAAAAGCATTCATCCTCAATCAATAAAAATCAATTTGGAAACCCTAGGGTTATACTCACAAACCCTAGGGAAAATTTAAATGAAAAATAGTTGAGAGTTGGAAACTAGGTAGCAGAAGTTGACATGGACTAAGGGTTATAAGTTGAAACATGGAAATAAAAGGGTTTCGAGCTCAAGGGAAGTCGAATCGAAGAAGAGTGCATCATTAAAGTTATCGTTCCTTATGTCAACAATAAAGGTGATGCGAAATATGATGAAAGACAAAATAATTCATCCTCAATCAATAAAAATCAATTTGGAAACCCTAAGGTTCTAGTCACAAACACTAGGGAAAATTTAACTAAAAAGAAAGTTGAAAGTTGGCAAGTAGCAGAAGTCTACATGGACCAAGGGCTATACGTTCAAACATGGAAATAAAATGGTTTTGAGCTCAAGTAAAGATGGGTCGAAGAAGAGCATGCCTAGAAAGGTATTAGTCCCTATGCTAACAAAAAGGGTGATTCAAAATATGATGAAACGTAAAAGCAGTCCTCCTCACTCAACAAAAATTAATTTCGAAATGTTAGGGTTCTTAGTTGGAACATGAAAGGAAAATGGTTTTGACCTCATTCAAAGATGGGTTGAAGAAGAGAGAAGCTCAATAAAGGTATCGATCCATGTGTTAACAAAAATGGTGATTTAGAATATGATGAAAGCTAAAAGCTTCACCATATATGAAAGGTAAAATAAATTTAATGATAATGTGAATTAATTTAGGAGGCACCTAAAGATGATATAATCCCTACGAAACATGTAAATAATGAAAAAAACTATATTCTGATAAATAAATCAATTGGAAAGAAATGAAATAAATCAACAACACTTGTTGCATTTCTAAGAAGATCTAAACACATACATTTAACTTAGTAAAACCAAATGAATCACTTACATAAGGTGGAGAAAATAAATGGTTAATTCCTCTTTAATTCAAATGTGTGAAAAAATCAACAAAAATATTTATCTGAGGTTTTGTGTATGAGAAAAATTCCTAGAAATACCTAACACCCTTCCGCTCAAGTAGTAACTGTGCATTGTGAAGATTTTAGATTAGCGTATTGGGACCACGTCATAAATGTCTAGTGATGCTTCTAGTAGCCAAAAAAATAACCAAGGTATGTAGAGGGTCATAGTGGTGAAATGTACTAGGGATACATCCCGAAAGAACTAGAAACACTTCTAGTAACATGACCAAGACCACCTCAGGTCTAATTTCTCCCACACCTCAACCTTTAGCAAAAGATACCCTAAGTTTTGGCCACTAAGTTACCTACATTGAGTGGGAATGGATGAATCTCAACTTTAGCTTTTAGTTTGGACCTAGATTCCCTACCACGTGTCGGGCGACAACATAAATGTCCATGATAATATGCCACCTAGGCGTTACACCCTTCATGAGTTTCTATCCATGTACCGGATTTGTCATTGGATGATGTAGGATTTTAAGTTCCCTAAAAGACAACTTTCTATGTTTCAATATGAAAAAATACCATGATGGATTATGTGTTTCCTACCACCATGGTCCTAGCCTAAATTATAAATTATCTTCTGGTCCCTGTGGGAAATTTAGTGTGTTCAGGTTAAGATTGTTTTTAGAAAGGCTTTGCTTCACTAAGGGTGTGCAACATAATAGAAACTCAAATAAATTAGGTACAAATATTTTGAAAAGAGCATACCCTTTATAAAAGTTTTAAGCGAGCTTAGTGTTTGGTGTGAATGTGTGTCCAAGTGAAATTGTGAGCATACAAATGTGAATTGATGTGGATATGTGGTGATCCTTTACAATTCGCTTAATTAAACTATATGATGTTTTTTCCTTGCTAGAAAATAAATGATGTGTGGATGATGGGTCACTTACTTTTTTCCTAATTATACTATGCGAGCATATGTTTGTGTGCAAAATTTCAAAGTAAAATATAAGTAATTACTCTAACTGTAATGGCCAATAAACCAAAATAGTTAGTAGTGATGGTGTGTGCAAGGTGAATCTAGTGCACATGCAAAGTGTTTAAATTTCAAGTATGTGGATATGTGGTTCATGATCCTTTAATACAATTCCCCTACACTATGTGATGTTTGTTCATTGCAAGAAAATAAATGATGTGTGGATGATGGGCCACTTAATTCTTTCTCAATTATACTATGCAAGCATATTTTTGTGTGCAACATTCCAAAGAAAAATAATATGCCTACTCTAAGTGTAATGGTTAATATAGCAAATTGGTTAATAGTGATGGTTTGTGCAAGGTGAATCTAGTCCACATACAATGTGTTTGAATTTCAAGTATGTGTGAAATATATGTATTATATAGTAATAATGTGTGGTTCAATATATTTATATATATGGTTAATCAAACACAATATTGTCAAATTTAAAAAAAAAACTTAATTTTATAGATCATAAGAATATTGTCTCCATTTACTAAGATCAACATTTTACCTTTCAAAATTAGTTATTTTTAGTAACAACTTATATTTTCTTCAAGAGAATATATAAATCATAAACTAAAAGTGAGATCTACAAAAAAGTGAAGCATTTCAAGACGTTTTTCAAATTTACTTATTCTTAGCACCAATTTTTTATTTCTTCAAAAGACTAGATATAAATCCCAAGCCAAAAGTGATCCCCACTGTAATGAGGAAAGTATTATATTTCTTTTCATATATCATATACCAAGCATTTCAATTGTATAAATGTATTGTATAATAATTTGCAAGGTTGTTGAAATAAATTTACTAATAGAAATTAATTTTTAATTCCTATATAGGAGACTTCTAAATTCGGATATTTTAGAGGGAATTATTACTTAAATAACTTAATGATTTGGCGAATATTTTGAATTTGAGAGAATAGGAGATTCTTCAAAAATCAAGCTAGAGATTACCAAATTGAAGGGAAAATTTTATTTCATGAGATAAAACAAAATCTATATCTATAAATTCATACAAATTTAATCAACACTTAGACACATTGTCACCGAAAACCCATACAATACATAAATACACACTCCATGATACAATAAGGAACCTATTCATCAAAATTTTCACTATGTTATTATTTGAAAGCCTACTATAGAAAATTAAATTAGTTGGAAACAAAATTCTTTATTAAAAGCACCATATCATTTAAAGTTTTAAAATGTGTAACTAGAATTACCATAAAATAATAGTAAGAATATATTTCTTAAAGGAACAACTTATTATAACTAGAGAGAATTTCAGAATTCCAAATAAAAAGTAGAAGATATATGGGATGAAAATGAAAATGGAATTGTTGACAAGAAAACAAAAAGAAATCAAGAGATAAACATTTTAGTGGATTTATAGAAAAAGGAATATGCCTCAAGGTCTTGTCAAGAGTGAATGTACATTATTATCATTTGCGGTGAGGAGGGAAACAAATAATTTGAGTATTTTTTTGGGAGAATGTACATGGAAATTTTAGCACAATAGTCAAGTAGGGCACAACGAGGGGTAAGATGATTTAAAAAACTATATGTTTCTACCTTTTTGATGCATGCACAAAGACGAATATCCAATATCTTTTATATTTTCAGTTATTTTCATCAAATCTCAAAAAAAAAAATTTAAATTAAAAAATTGTTTTTTACTTTAGAACCAAATTTTGCAATATATTTCATGATTACATATGTTGAGAAACAACTAGATGAATTTAATTGACATTAGATTGCCATAGTCTAAGAAGATTAACATTCTAAACACTTCTAGGATATCATCAATACATGCATGTTAATATATTTATTTTGAATTTATTATTTATGAATTTAATATTGATTAATCAAATGAGTCTTCCATGCAAGATTATAGTTATATGAAATAATACACTCCTTTTTATGAAAGCATGAATCTACACTACACTTTGTATGCCTTTAAAAAACTTGTTTTTTGTTTTCATTCTCATAACCTTCATGTGAGAATTTAAGGAAGAAACTTGTGAGGATTCGAAAGGTAGGGATCATCATTTAGGATTCAAAGAATCATCAAATGTTATATATAATTTTAATTTTATGAATTTTTTGTTATTGTTAAATATATGTTTCACAAAGAATGTCTTCTTAGTTCATGCACATTGGAAGTAGGGATATTGTTGCTCCTTGTAGATCTTGCCACATTTTCTCTCTTTTAACTCCTACTTTGGATAGAAAAAATTAATCAAACAGATGTTTATAGATTTTGCAGAACTTATTTGACAACCATTTTTTTCTAATCCCTCATGTAAATAAATTGCCACGAATTGTAATGCATATAAATAATATATGGAAATTATGTTCCAATGGTTTTAATTGGTTAAATCCAACCCTAGTTTTTTTGGGTTATCTTAAACCATTACAATTCAAAGGTAATTGATAATTCACATGAATTCTAGTGGTTTAAACAAATTCCAATAAACCATTGTTTCCAGTAGTTTTCAATAATTTGCATGGTTTCAAGTGGTTTCCAATAATTTGTATGGTTTCATGTGGATTTCATTAGTTGTTGTTACATCTTATTTTTTGACTACATGGTATTACTTTCAATGCTTATTCTATCTTAGTGTTATTATTTCATTCTCCATGTGTTTCTAGTTTTCAATCATATTTCTTAATGCATTCAATATGGAGCAAGTAATATGAGAAGTGAGACAATTTTGAATTAGTTGTAATTGAATGAGCTTCTTGTTCTCTCAATGTCTCGTGTCTTTTTCTCGTCATTTCTCTCAATGGATGGAAATTTCTTTCCTTTTCTAGATCCATATCTCCAATTTCTCATGTTTGTTGTGAATCTCTGTGTAATTTCCACTCTCTGATATTTTTGTATGAAAAAATGTTTTCTATTTTTTTTGCGCAATCAAATATAGAGACTAAACTATAGCTTGATTGATACCTTGAGCCATATGATTCAACATTAATACCATTAATAAAAATTTGGTAAGGCCACTCGCAAGTTAGCTTTTTAAATGGCTCAATTGAGCCTTTCGTTCACCATGTATGCTACTTGCTTGAGGGTTTCTTTAACGCTCGATAAAAAAAAATTATTTTTTAATTTAAGAACTCGATAAAGTTCTTAAACAGCTCGATCAATATCTTGAAGTTATAAAAAATTATTGTTCCAACACCTCTTCAAATTTCTCTGCAAACCCATTTTGTACCTTATCAGATTTAGGGCAGAAATTGTGTTGGCATTATGATACATATGTTGTACTTGATGGCAACCCACTCATCTCAGATGATAAATTATAGTGCAAAAAAGTTATTTTCTAGTTTCACAGGTGCACAAATCAAAAGATGTGGTTATCAGCAGGTTGCGTAGGAGAACCGTAGAAAAGGTGCGGATATGTTTGCAGGTCTCCTGTACAAAAGGTGCGAACCTAAAATGCATGGAATTTCATGCAGAGAAAACGCGCATCTTATGTTTGGTCCATCGTATTTAGTCCGACGTTTTTGATCCCATGGTTTTGGTCTATGGTTTTGGCATCTAAAATATTGAACCCAGGTTTTGGATCCCTAGTATTGTTTTTCAATGGTTTAAATCCATGGTTTGAGTAAGGTCTTGAATATAAAAGGGAAAGGAGATCAATTGTCAAAAGGCAAGTGTTAAAAATCTTAAGAAGAGTAAGATCTGAATTTCTGATAATCGGTTGGTGAGACATAGTTGAATCTGAATCAAGGAGAAACCGAAGCATTATAAGGAAGATCTACTAAAGAGTTGGGATCCCTTTGATGCATGAACGAATCTATGATTTCGACAGTTTGGGGTATATTTGAGAACTGATAAACTGTCTAAATCCAGAGGTGCGCAGGAGTGGCAACAGTGTAGTGTGGAGGTGCGCAGCACTAGAGAAGAAGCAGGTGCGAAAGTGCATAGAACCAGAGAAGAAGCAGGTGTGGAGGTGCGCACTTGAATCGACGGAGTAGGTGCAGAGGTGCGTTGAATAGTAGACAGTGCAGGTGCGGAGTTGTGCAGACTCGTCACGGTAGAAGTGCGGATATCCGCAGGTTTCCTTCGATGAAGTTGTAGACCTTTCCTGAAATATATTTTAGCTATCTTTTATCTGTTTTTGCATAGATGTAGGTTTAAATTGGTGTCTAGTTACTGGTGTTCTTTTCGGGTTACTGCATTCTGAGAAGTTATTTAAAGGAGATTCGGTGATACACATGTACTTGATGTTTTGGATCCAGTTTGAAAATTTATGAAATGTGGCCCCTGGAAGAAGGAGAAGGTAGTAGCCTTCTATAGGTCAGCACCTACGTACTAGTATCTTAGCTAGTACAAGAGCTAAGGGGGTTGTAGCTCCCTTCCAAGAGAAGCTGGAAAATGAGAGAGGGTTGTATCTCTCTGCAGGTTGCAGCCCGTGTACTGGCAAAGGACTACACCAATACAAAATCATTGTAAAAAGAAGTTTCTAATTGAAAGAAGATAGAGACATATTGCAGCAGGTGGTTTTCACCCACATTGGGTTTCCACCTTATATCTAGTGTTCTTTGGTGTGAATATCTATGTTTCTTGTTCCTGTTTATTATTATATGGTTCTGACATACAAATTAATGGTTAACATCTAAAGAATAGAGTACATTAAAATCTGGAAGGTATATACAAGTTTCATTAGTCAAATATGCAAGTGTTTATTGGAAAATATTTGATAATACTGATTCACTCCCCCCTTAGTATTATTTCCAACAATTGGTATCAGAGCAGGTCCTTCAGAAGAAGCTTGATCGCTTGATGCAAGATCTATCATCATGAGCAACTACGAGAGAGAAGCAGCGATCAGGCCACGAATTTTTGATGGGACCAATTTCGTCTATTGGAAGGTAAGAGTCACTACCTATCCTCAATATCTTGGTACAGAAGTCTGGGATATCATAGATACAGGGTACACTTTTCCATCAGCAACTCCCACAGATCTGGATGAGAAGAAGCAATTTGAAACAAATGCAAAGGCTGTCAATACTCTATTAGGATGTTTATCTCAATCATAATTCGTCAAGGTTATGCAGTATAAAATAGCAAAAGAAATATGGGACAAGATCGTTCTGAGCTATGAAGGAGATGAACAGCTAAAACGAGCAAAACTTCAAACCCTCAAAATTCAGTATGAAAATCTCAGAATGTACAATGATGAAAGTGTGGCTAACTATTTCCTACAAATAGATGAGATTGTTAATTGTATGAAAAACTTGGGTGAAGAAATAAAAGAGGTTGTTGTCATTGAAAAGGTTCTAAGATCTTTGTCTCTTAAGTTTGAATCAAAAGTTTCTACAATAGAAGGAAAGGAGAATCTACAAAAAATAACCATGTCGCAGCTACACAAAATTCTAACTACTTACGAAATGAGGAAAGGAAGACCATCAGATAGGAGAGAAGCTGCATTCAAGGCTTCAGGCAAAGGAGATTACGATGAGTCAAGACATATGTCAGAAGAAGAGGAAGAATCAAATTTTGTCAAGAACCTTCAACGGGGTGCTGGAAGATTCAAAGGTAAGTTACCATTTAAATGCTTTGCTTGTGGAAGAGTCGGTCACTATGATGCCAAGTGTCCTCATAAAGATAAGCTTGACAAAGGTAAGGAACCTGTTAGATGGAACAAGAAACAGAATGTAAGTAAGAAAAGCTACTACACTCATGAA